>PVKE010001497.1:0-67944 GCA_004027555.1 Craseonycteris thonglongyai
TTTTCTTTTCTTTTTTTTAACAATTATGTGAGTAATTGTAAATTGTTTTACAATTTGTTTTTGTACTCAGAAATATATTGTATTTGGGGTTCATATAGCCCTATCTCATTCTTTAAAGGGCTGTAACTATTTAATCATACAGATGTATCATGATTTATTTACATTTTTTCTTAGTGATAGACATCTGGAGTTAGTTCACATTTATATGCTGAGAGAAGCAGTGTTACATTGAACTTAGACACTTGGCTAGACCGTTTGTAGGAGGACATTTTTCGAGAGTTGGGGTTTTAGGTTACATGGTGCTTCATAAGTACCAGGCACCACTGTAAGCATTTTATAAAATCAACTTTTTTTTTTATTCCTATGAGAGTGTAGATACGTCTACTATCTACATTTTGCAAACGATAAACTGAGGCTTATCATTTGAGTCTCACAGCTGGAAGGGTAGAGTCAGGATTGGAACCCAGGCTCCCTGACTCCAAAGTCAGCGCTTAGCTCCTCCTACTTTCTGCTAGCTCACAGGGCAGGTATACTGTTTAGAACTTTGGCAGACACTACCAACTTGTCCTCCAAGAAGAAGGTATGTATTTATACTCATACCAACTGTACTGGACAGTGTACCCACTTCCACGTTTACTTACCAACCACTGTGTTCTTACTTTAAAACTTTTTGCCAATTTGTGGTGGGTAAAACAATATCATATTATTGTTTTAATTTCCAATAATATATTACTAACATTTGTAATACTTAACTTTTATAAGACCTTGAGTACAATAAAATACATAAAAGAATTTTTCATCATTTCCAGATTATCATCCAAGAACAGCGAAGCCCACACACAGCTTCTCCAGGAAATGCTGACAACATGGTGCACACATGACGTCTATGTTTGTAGTGGTTCCAAAGTTTGCTTTTGAGGTTAATTTCTTTTTTCTTTTGAATAAACTTCTCACAGAAGACCTGGGTGAGCAGAAGGCACTTTAAAATATAGTCCGAACTATTTCTTGGACAATCCAGGAACTCATTTACAATGGGATCTTCAGATTCGCATAACATAGTTTGTGAGAGGGTGTGCCCAGAGCAGTTAAAAAGAGCAAAACAGAGTTTTATTAATAGCAGTGGGGGATTTAGCAGGAAGATCTGACCTAACAAGTAGAAACTCTTTTAAAGGTTCAATCAAGTTTATTCCCATCACATTCCTTTGGAATGCCTAACAGGCACATGCTTTGTCAATGAAAACTATTTTCAATCTCATTGATGTTTTGTTTGGCAAGAACCATTTCTCTGAACAATTTCTTATTAATTACCCATGATTTTTCATTTATGACAGTGTTATCACCAGCTGCATATTTATAAAAGAGCTAAACCTGTATTCAATTTGAATGTTTGTTTCTTGAGAATGGAACTTGAAAAAAAAAAAAAAGCCAATCTATATGCAAGCATATTTTAGATCTTCAACACGAGATTTACATGGAGAAATGTGAACACAATGGAATTCTTCTATCATCCCTATTTTGTGAGACCACATGATTATATATCTACCTTATCAGTCATGTCATTTAGCTTTGTCTCTCTTTTTGTGGCTTGTAATTTTCTGTTTCTGAAGACATGGTTTGCCTTGTGACAATCCAAATATGAGTAATAACACCTAGCATGTTCATAGGGTCCTGCCTCACAGACAAATAACTTGCTGTGGGATGATCTAAGACTGGATCATCCCACAGGTGCTTACTCGAACTGCTTTGGTCAAACCACCTTCTACTTAGGTGTAGTATTAAAGAAACACCCAGGACTAGATGAAGGTGTTTGGCATAGAGTATTTTTACCTGCTGGGGCAAACTTGGGCAGGGCAGCCTCCTGCCTGTGAGCGGCCTGTTGGGCCCCAGAGAGCATTTCAATGGGCTTCCGCTTAAATGTTGTTTATCCACAGCCAGGGACGACCTTTACCAAGAATGGGCAGTCTAATGGAATTACCTCCACCTGCCAAGCCACTCCCCACGCCTCTCAACCAGGAAGCAAGCGTGGGAGCTGGGACAGCGGTGGGAGAAATGGCCATGCTGGCAGTACAGCCTGGGGTTCTGAAAGCATGCAGTGGTGGTAGCATTACCTGGTAACTTCTTCAAAATGTGAATCCCTTGCGCCACTCGGTGATTTGGGTGCAGGCCAAAAGGTCTGAGAATCACCACCCCAGCTTAATATGTCAGAATCTTCCACTTGATCTTGTTTATCCCTATATATTTACGAACCTCTTTACCCCTGTTACATTTCTCTATCCCAGATGCACTTTCTAAATGTCTTTGAGCTGTCCAATGGATAGCGGCTCACCTTGACCAGTGGTGTGCTGGCTAGTGATGAAGAGCAGGGGGAAACCAGGATGGCTCAGTGAGTTAAGTGCTTGCTTTGCAGCCCCGGGGACCAAGGATCGAATCCTGGCCCCGGCCCTAGTGGACCCACATGCTGAACGGAGGTGAGCTTCCCATGCAGGAGCCCCCTGCCCCCCCAGTTCAGTTCTTGCCCAGTGCGAACCTGCCCTGTGTAGAACCAAACCATGTCGAAAACTGATGACGTACAACTATGGAGACTGCTCTGGGCCCTCCCCCTCCTCTGTCTCTCTCTGTTTTTGTCAAAAACAATAAAATAAGCCTTAAAAAAAAAAGAGCAGGCTTGGGAGGAGGGTGACTTGATGTGTAGCCTTTTACAATGTCTGCGGTGTAAATCGGCCACTATGGCTTATGTTAAGTTCCTAAACATGGAGTTAAGAATATATGAGCCTAATTGCTCCCAGAAGTGAGTCTGAGTCTCTTTCAACACCCTGCCTGGAGGTGCCAGTAGTTCTGGATGTTTTGGGCTCAAATTTAACTCAGTGGGGATTTAGATTGGGTTTATACAGAAAATTGGAGTCATTGTTTGTAGGCCATTTGTCAAATTATTGAACACATTTGATCACTGAGATGCCTGAAATATTCAAGTTGATACCCTTTAAGATCACTGGAAATGTTCAACATCAGCTCACGAATGGTATTTGGAGGATACCACATACATAATAGTTTCAAACTCACACCTATATTTGATACCTTTCTTGTGCGTACCCTGTCAAAAATGACTTGTTAGGTAGCCAGTAAGCCCTAAAACAACATAGACCTTGTTTTTCTCATCATTCTATTAGTTACACTAAAAAATATTTGTGAATTAGTAAATTAGTAACTATATTAGTTTACTAGGACTGCCATAATTAAATAACACAGAGTCAGTGAATTAAACAACAGATACTTATTTTCTCACAATTCTGAGGCTAGAATTCCAAGATCAAGGCGTTGGCAGGTTCGGTTGTTTTGGGGGTTTTTTTTTGAGGCCTCTATCTCTGTCTTGGCAGATGTCACCTTCTTGCTGTGCCTTCATGTGGTTGTCCCTCTGCTTAGTGTCTCTCAATGTGCCCAAATTTCTTCTTCCTATAAGGACAAGTCATGCTGGATTAGGGCCTACTCTAACAGCTTTGTTTAATTGAATTACCTCTCCAAATAGGGTTCCATTTTGATGTACTGGGGATTAGGACTTCAATATATGAATTTTGGGGTATACATTTCAATTCAGTCCATATCAGTAACAATCAAAGCTTCCAAATATTAAGGTTTCAATATCACAATACAAAAGCAGAAACAAAACATTAGTTGTAGATTTGTAATATATCAGTCATGTGCCTCTTTATTTGCCTTGGTATGACAACTTGTCTTGGTTATGAAGTGAATACTATGTCATGTAAGAAATGACAAACTAATATAATAAATTGCAAAAATGTCACTCCCACCCCTTTCCTTCTCGTGTACTGCTTATCATTGGCATATGAAGTTTTGTTCCTGTTAAACGAGTTAGAAAAACACGAGAGATGGAGTGTAATTAGCTTGCATATACAGATTAAATAAGATATTGGAATTTTGTTATTGTTTATACCAGGAGGTATACACATTTTAGGAGATGTTATCTATGTATTACTTTTTGAAGTTGAATTGAATTATAATAGCAATGTGTAATATGACATTTGCTGAAAGGATGGCATTAATCAAATGAATGCTAGCTAGCATCACCAGGCAACAGGCAGGGCAGACAAAGAAAATGGCAGAAACACAATTGTCCTTGGAGGAGTGTAAGACCATTTTGAAGTGGTCTTTGAAATTTGAGAATGTTGTGGAAATACAACGATAATGGAGGCGTGAGTGTGCAACAGAACCTCCAACACACCTAACAATTGCACACATTTGTAATTTTGAGACTCATGGTAAATTGAAACAGCCTGCGCAGCGATACAAGTGGACAATTTGGTCACCATTGCTCAAGCAGTAGTTCACTGTAATCAGAAGTGTTTGGATGCTGATGGTCACCACTTTGAGCACCTCTTGTAATTGCAGAAGTCAAACATGACTTGTATTCATCTTTTGTTATTGATATGTATTAGTATTACAATTTTACTACACTTTTTTTCCTTTCTTAAAATGTGTATACATTTTTTTGACACCCTCTGTAAATTTCACTATAAAAATAAGGTGTGGGACCTTTATCCTAGCACATACTTTCACTTACAGGAAAACACCATTGAGGAGGTTCAACTGCAAAATAGTCTCAGTTCTCACATTATGAGATTATTTTTTGATTTGATGACCATCAGAACTTTAATTAAGACATTCAAAGTTTGGAAAGTTTAAAAAACCTTGGGAGCATCTCCTCGTTGGGGAAGGACAGGCTGAAACTTTCTTGGTTGACAAATAGCTCCACTTTAGTCAGAATTGTGGCCAACTATGATGAGAATAACATGTCACCTGAAGTTCAGCTTCTATTTTTTTTTTCTTTTCTTATTGGCATTCTGTCATCTTACATTGTTTGGTGACATGAGTAAATTAAACACAATGTTTTAATTTTACACTATAGGTCTTGTTAGGTATAATTTTTTAGTTTCCTTTTGGGAACAGGATCAGACCTTTAAAATTATTTATTTTGTTGTTTTCTAAGTTGAGATTCTCTTTTGATCAGTAACCTTTCCTTTAGAAATCCTCACAATAATTTCAACATGCCTTGAGGGCATATGTTCTTGTAATAGAATAGCATGACTAGGTGGTTCTTGGCCATCAGCCTGGCATGGTGAGACATGCTGTTATGACATAATTACACATATCCTGGTATATGTCTTATTATGTAATTGTTCTTCTCCTTCAAAGCTGCTGCTGAAAACAATTACGTAAGTCCTTTCATTCCATGGAGAACAGGCAGGGTGGAAGTAAAGCAGAGTCAACTGCCTGGGCACCAAGACCAACTGTACCTTAGATGAAATGTCCCATCTCTTGATAGTATATTGGTCTACGCTCTCAGGAGATTTAATTGGCACATTTTTGGCCTCTTTATCCAGTAGCTGTTGTTTTTTTCCCCTCAAGCCAGCAAGCAACAATAGCAGCACCTGTAAACTGGATTTAGGTCTATTTTGGAAGTTGTTCATGAAGTAAGGTTGAGTGATGAACTGGTGACATTC
The DNA here is from genome assembly GCA_004027555.1 of Craseonycteris thonglongyai. Classification (NCBI taxonomy): domain Eukaryota; kingdom Metazoa; phylum Chordata; class Mammalia; order Chiroptera; family Craseonycteridae; genus Craseonycteris; species Craseonycteris thonglongyai. Next base: position 5,517 of record PVKE010001497.1, read on the forward strand.
TCTGGCTCATGACTACAAAATTCTATTCTGTGTGTCCAGGGGCATGATACATCTTCAGTGAGTAAAATAAAGGTCACAGACTCCAAGAGAAAAACACAGGAGAGCAGGCAAAGAGAATGGCCTCCATGAACTAGGGCAGCTCGCAAACTCAGAGCTAGCAGGGAGAACTGGTTATACACGAGAGGACCGCGTGAGGTCACACAGTCCTGAAGATACAGGCTTCTGATGAAGGATTTGGGGTCTGCTGTATGGCTTCGTGGGAGAAGAACCCTGGAAACTCTGCCATGTAGTGGCATTTGTCCAGATGAGGATATATTTATGGGGCTCCCTTTGAAGTGTTATCAGGCAGCCATATAACAACAGTAATACTCATTTTTGTTGTTGTTTTTGAATGAATGACTTATTAATGACAGGACAACCTACTTCTTCTTTCCTCTTATTCTAACATCTCCTGAAATCTCACGGGAGCTTCGAATATCACTTGGCATCTACATGTCCGTTTGAGTCCCTAGATACCAACGCCTTCTCTCAAAACTTTAGCAGAAAGCACCACCAATGTGCCTTTTCTGGAGGTTACCCTGAGTCATTTAAATGAGAAAGCAAAGGCAGGAACAGCTGTTGACTCTTGGATCTTGTAATTTTGTTGTGAAATCTTGGTAGCAAGGAGATGGTAGACTATATGGTCTTTGAAGACAAAGACTGTGTCATTAAATATTAAATTGTCAGGATCAAACCCAGGACTTGACATATAGGCAGGCGGTGCTTCAAATATGATGTTGGCTATGTCATGGTTAATTTTATAATCATATAATAAAATTAGTGTGGTTAGGCCATGGTACCCAGATTATGGGTTAGGCACATCTGGATGTTATTGTGAAGGTATTTCAAAAATGACATTAACATTTCTATCAGCAGGCTTTGAGTAGAGCAGATTACACTCTATGATGGTTGATTTTCTGTGCCATAATGTGGGTGGGCCTCATCTAATCAGTTGAACGCCTTAAGAAAAAGACTGACCTTTCCTGAAGAAAAAGGAAATCCCACAAGCAGGCCTGCCTCCCAACTTAAACTGCAATATCAACACCTCGCTGTGTCTTCAGTCAGCTTGCTGACCCCACAGCATTTGGACTTACCAGCCTTCACAACTGTGTGAGCCAATTGCTTATGAGTGAGAACGAATGAACAGATGCCTCCAGAATCTTTGCTTTACTCTGGTTCTCATTCCCCTCCCAACTTTAACGATGTGGGGGAGACAACTTTGCCAAGTTAAAACTTGGAATCTTTGTCCCCAAATCCCAAACAGTCTGTCTTTTAAATAGAGAACAAAAGCCCTGATACTGACCAGATCACCAAGACAAGGGAAAGATGATGGGGCGTGGTGGGAGCAGAGAAGAATTCAACCGCCCTTCCCCAAACCCTTGTCTTCACAGTCACTGCTAACATCTTACATACAAATCGTTAGCTTGATTTTAGTGCCTTTGTTGGGCTCCAAGCCCCGTCACCAGCACCCACAGCTCACCCTGCTGTGGCCTGGGGAGGCTGAAGACCACTTTTCAGCCTGATGTGATTTCTAACAGCTGAGATATTAAAACACTGAAAACAGGGTTTATAATGAAAATGCTGACAGACTATTAACTATAGCAGCACTACTCTAATAAATGGAATGGCCTGTCATAATCTCTAGTTCATAAATATGCAAATACAAGACTGGGGATTTGCTCCAAAGGATGTCTCTATAATTTTAACTGACCTTTACTGATACCAAATGGGCCTGTTGCTTCTGTTTTTGTCCACTGGATATAAAGTACAGGGAACCCAGCAGCCTGTCGACCTAAAGTATATAAAGTTTAAACTGCCAGCTACTAGACTCTGGGCTCAGATTCCATTTCTCTTCACATTCACACTCTGTATTGACATTTTCATTTTTTTTTCCCCGCAGGGGGTGGAAGCTGAGTGGGGGTGAAATCAAACATTGTTCATCCCCCTTTCCCCCACATTATTTCCACATGTCACAGTGCCCGCCCAGCCAAAATTCATGGATTGCCTCAAGGACAAACAGGCCATCTACACTGAATTATAAATTTGAGTTTTATCCAGTTTTCTGCTTTTGGACCAAATGGGCAGCAAATCCGGTGACTTCATATTTAATAACCTAGATGTCATTTGTCCTGTGTCTTTCAGCACAGAGTAAAGAGTTGGATGGCTAGCAGTTTTGCAGATTTTTTCCCCCTAATTATTTTAAGCTATTCATGCTGGTATCCGAACTATTGATGCAGAGCCAAATTGCCAGCAGGGGAGAGATCTGTCCAATCCAGGAGCTAAATGAGTCACTGCGAGTCAATCTGTTTTCCCCTTGCTGCTGGGGTTTCCTCGGGCCTGCCTCTGCCGGCAGTCACGCGGAGCTGTGGGCTCTGCCTGCGGTGGCTTCTGCCACCTCCCATCTCCCGCCTCAGCCCTGCTTGCTGCAGCTGTTGAAGGTTCTGAGCGGCTGACCAGGCAGTCCGGGGCCTCAGTCACCCTATAGTTGAGGCCTCGCTTTAATAGAAAATGAAGATGTCTTGGCCTTGTGTTTGCTTCCCCAGTAATACATCAAGTACCCAGAAAGTAAAGGACGATGTGAACAGAATGGTTCTGGGGTGCCACGCGGGTTCACTGCCCACCACCCAGTTTCCTCAAAGTATTCTTTTTCCTAAGTGTCCAAATGGAGTCCTTGGAAACGGAATGCTTCATTTGGGCATAGAAAAATAAATAAAATAAAGCTGGAGTGGAAGGAATGTGTGGATTAGCTGGGGCAGAAGCAGGTGACAGCAGGGAGAAAAGCCTAAGCCAGAGAGAATCTTGAAGGAACAGAGAGAAATTCACAGGGCCTGAGTTACATATAAAAATATAATCGTTTCTGGGGAAGCTGGGATGGCTCAGCGGGTTAAGCGCCCACTTTGCAGCCCCGGGGACCGAGGATCAAATCCCGGCCCCAGCTCGTGTGGACCCATATGCTGAACTGGGGTGTGCTTCCCATGTGGGAGGCCCCCAGTTCAGTTCTTGTCCACCTCCACCCTGCCTTTGGCCCCTGGCTCGAGGGGGTGTGCCTCCCATGTGGGAGGGCCCCAGACCAGTTCCTGCCCTGTGCAGCCCCTGCCCACCTGTGTGGAACAAAACCGTGTCGAAAACTGATGAGGTACAACTATGGAGACTTCTCTGGGCCTTCCCCCTTCTCTCTGTCTCTCTAAAAAAAAAACAACAATAAAAAATATATATAATCATTTTTTCAATTGAAACATTTTATCTCTAATGACATTTACTATAAAACAAGGCCCTTAAATTCTTCCTGGTAGGGTCAGTATTCAATTACACAAAAAGACGCAGCTCACTTAAGGACAGCATCTAAGATTAAGAGGACATATTATATGGTGAATGATTCAATTAGCTGACACAGTTCGATCCTGAACTTTGCCATGAGAACTGACAGTTGTGTGCAGTGCTCATTGAGGGCTGTGTGAAATCTAAACTGGTGTGAACTTTTTCTCTTGAAACTCAAACGCCACCCAGGAGCAGTGTTCTCTGTACCTGTAGAGAGGAGTGAACACAGAGTTCTGGAAACCACAAAAAATGTTGTATGGTAGTGAACTGTATTGACCAGGTACTCAGGGATTAGGGAACTGAGGAGTGCTTGAGGAACAAGGAAAGGGATGGGGAAGGGGCAGGGGAGAAAGAAGAAAGGTTAACTATAATTTTCAGAAGAAAATTTCTGGAAAGAATTTTCAAAATGGTCAGAGTTGATTCACTTTCACAATGAAGTCTTAGGAGGGAAGGCTTCGCTCCAATGGGGCAGTGCTTTCTGTTTCTGCAGTTCCGACTAACCTCACCTTGTCCCATGTTCATGTTGATTTCTGGTCTCCCTTTTCTTAACCAGCAAGGTGACAAGGGCAGTTAGAGAAAAGAGACTGATTTCTGAAAGATTTCTCACTGAAATCAGGTGTACATTAGTGACTGGCTTTTCCATTTTTCCTGTAGCCCCTCTCTGGATGGGGTCAGCTGCTTCATTCACATTTTGTAGTGGATTTCTGAATTCTGGGGATGCAGGCAGTGCTGGGATACGCTCACACCATCTTAGTCAGAAGTAATTAACTAAAAACAAAGGCCCATCTCTCTCTTCACATTTTCAACCACAGATCAGCTACTACCAAGCATGAGACACCAGTTTTGCAATCATTAATACATAGCATCTTCCACAGGAGGCAATAAAAGTTGCTTTATATTATATAACCCAGCTACAGTTACAGTGCTTTCAGAAAGCAGGAGTTTCCCTGAAAATAAATTTACATGAAAACAGTCCCTTTGTTTGAGAACTTATGACAGTGCTGCACAGAAGGGTTTGGTAGTGATTTAAAAAAAAGTAAGTCCTTATCCTTGCCTCAAAGGTGTATCCTAAGAAACTTGGTTAACTATAAAGAATTCCACTGCTTTTTCCTGGTGTACAATATAGAGCTGTTTAAAAAAATGTTTTTCCGTAAGCTCTAAACTCCTTCCTAAGCTTCAAACTCTTCCATAATAAAGTCCTACAGAGTCCAGTGCTTTTCCGTTTAACACGAGGATCACTCATTACTAGTTAAGAAAATTGAAGATAACAACTACAAAATCTGACATAACTCCAAGTGTTTTGAACAATATAAAATGTTTCTCCTGTGGGTGTAGGTTTTAGGGACCACATGGGGATAAATACCCCTCAATGATCAATCAGCAGAAGACAAGCTCTATGTATTTCAATTCATGCTGATTGCCTCTCAATTCCCTGGTGCTAGAAATCTGGATGTATCCATTACTACATGCTCAAACAATGATCTCTGGTGCTGCGAATCTGATTTCTGTAGGAAGACATTAAGGGGATGGGTGGGTGAGGAATAGTGTGTTGGACCAAACGTTGTGACATTCCCCTTTGATTTTACTTTATGTCAATTCTTTTGCATTTACTACTCAGGTTCTGTCTGGCTTTGGTAGTTTTAGTTTCTTTTCCTCCTAAATTTACTGTGGAAGATAATCAAAGTATGGGGTTTCTTCTGCCACAGAGGCTGGCATTTCTTCTGGCACAAATGAACTTGGTTTTCAAGCCCCAGTCTTTGACACCCGGAATTCCTTTAATAATCATGCTGGACAATATGGTCTTTAGAAACAGACACTTTGGTCCCAGCCCTGCCATGTAGTAGCTTTGACACGTCGGACAAGTCATTTTGACTTTTTGAAACCTTGAAACCTCACTTTCCTCCTCTGTAAACAGAAATCATCCTCATCCTGTGTCATCAGTTAAAAAACGAAACAATGTCTCTGTCTCTCTGTCAAAACAATAAAAATAAAAAAATTAAAAACTGAGCAAACTGCCATTCGTGTGCTCTCAACATACGTATGTGAGTATATATTAATTTTTATACAAATACCATTATACCGCATATCCTCTAAATTACAAAATATACATAAGTGGAGATTAAATAACGAGATGACAAAATAAACAGAAATAAATAATTTAATATTTTTTCCCATCTCACACAACTCCTGGGGTACATGACTTCACTTTAGAGAAGCATTATAAACATAACACGCTTAGCACAGTGCCTGGCAAAAAACAGTGCTCAGTACATGTTAGGTATCATTTATTTTTACACCTAAGGAAAAGTCCAATTGCAATGAAGGGCATCCAGCCTAACATCAGCTTCTTTTCTGACTTGAGTTTGCCTTTATATAAGTAGCAGAGAATGGCCGAATTATAAATCAGGCTCTTCCAACATAGAGGACTCTCATTGTGTAACTGTGGTCAGCACTTTCTTCTGTTAGGAGATGCTCTACATTCACAATTATTTGCAATAGCATCTCATGTTCCAAGCAAGCTTGGTGGCTTCTTCTCTTCAGAGGTAATGAAGATAGCAGAGTTGTGTCTCTTGGTATAAGGTTGGGATGACATTCCCTCCTTGAGAAATGAAACCATATCATAAGAATGTGCAACAGATTTAAAATTGGAGAAAAACAGAAAAGTCTCTGTCTTTTTCTTAATTACTTTTTCACTGTTCTCAGGACTGCCCTTGACATTCCTTATCATACGCAATAAGTAAGACACCGTGGTTTTGGATTTTATTGTGGCATTGAGTATGAGTCTATACATTTTCTATAATTATTCTTTGTATAGATGCCCCTGATTTTACACTCATTTATTTGTTATTCTTAATCATTGTTATATAGGTGGCCTGAAAGTAGGTATACAGTATACCTACATTTTTATTGTGTGTCAGTGTGTATGTGAACCCATATAATCTGTCATGATGAATTTCATTGATTCCACTGTGTGCCTAATGTTGGGGCACCCTGCTTGTATTAAACATTCACTATATGTCAGGTACTGTGCTAGGAACTATTTTGAATATGAACTTGTCTTTGAACAAGGCAAAGCAAGCCAAAGAAACTGATGAAAATAAGTAAACTAAAGAGCTCGAACTCCCACTCAGGAAGTTGGGATTTGGTAGGGAATTCAATGTGACTCTAGTGGTAATTGACCCTACACTTTTAAATTAGTGAGCATTGATCTTTTTCCTTGGAAATTCTTTTACTATTTAAAATATAAATCCTTGACAAAAATATCTTACAACAAAATATTTTGAAAATTAAGAAGTTAAGAGCAGAATAGAAATTTAAATTTGTCTTGACAAAAGCACACAGTCAGTATTTTAATTCTGTTTTGACTATTCAGGATCCACTGGGTATCTAGACATAGAGGTCTCCTTTGTGTTTAACATTTTCTGTTGTCTTCAATCTTTTATTTTTTGACAGACATTGAGAGACAGAGAGAAGTGGGAGGGTCCAGAGCAGTCTTCATAGTTGTATAGCATCAGTTTTTGATATAGTTTCATTCCACAAGTGGGCGTGTGGCTGCTCAGAGCAGGAACTGGGCCAGGGGCCTCCTGCGTGGGAAGCATACCCCAGGGAAAACCGAACTGGGGAACATTCCAGTTCAGCATATGGGCCTGCATGGACCAGGGCCAGCCAGCATATGATTCTCGGAACCTCGGGCTGTAAGAAGAGCACTCAACCCATTGAGCCATCCAGGCACCCGCTTGAGGCATAAAATCTTAATGTAGACTGTAGTGGTATTGGTGATATGTGTGTATTAGATATTTCTGGTTCTCACCAATATCCTGTTCTCCTCTTATTTTTGCACACACAGAAAACCACATTTCATGGAACTTAAGGGGACCAGTAATTAGTTCTAGCTAATGGGTTATATACTGAAGTGGGATGCATTTGGGTCAAGGCATAGAAAGGTGCTGGTGAGATAGTTGTCTACTCTTCCTTCTGCTGTGGAGACAAGACTGGATGGTATAATCTCCTTTGACTGGAAACCATATGAGCAGAGAATCTCTCTAACCTGTGATCAGTATGTACTGGAGCAAAAATAATAAAACTTTGTCTTGATAATCCACTGGGATTCCAAGGGTAACAACTTATGAAAACATCAAGGAAAAAATATCAAATATTTGGAATAGAACTAAATGTTTTGCTGGCCAAATTTGCATCATTGGATGTTAGAGAGTCAATACCACATGGTGATTCTTCATAGAATTCATCTATGAAATTTGAACTGTGATGAGATTTCTCCTTTATTAAAGAACATGGAAGAGTGTTCATTCAGGCTTTCAAAAAGGAGAGATAAAGGGTGAATTTTCAATATGGGGTTTTTAGGAACTTGCAAAATGAAGAATTTGTACCATCAAAATCTCTAGGAGTGATGACCACCATTTAGGTCTCTGAGAAAAAGGTCCAGAAGAGTAGACCATGAATGAAAGCAAACAGAACTTGTCTCAAGGAAGACCCAAGGGAAAAATAACATTTTGGGTGAAAGCTCTCATTAAGAGTATATCAACGGGATGCCGGGATAGCTCAGCATTTGAGCACTTGCCTTGCAATTGTGAGGTCCAGGATTTAATTCCTGGCCCTGGGCCATGCAAACCCTATCTCCTGAATGGTAGCACAACTGGTAATGCCAGGATGGTGGCAAAAGTTCTCATCTCCCATGTGGGAGGCCCCCTGATTTGATTCCCGCTCCACAAGGCCCCACATGTACCTGTGTGGAACGAAACCATGTCACAACTAACAATGCAGAGAGCTAACATGCCATTACACAAAGTGAAATAATCATCTAAAATTACAAGATCTCATGAAACAAAACCTGTCCATAGAGACTATAGTAAATATCCTGAGTTTGAAACATGGTGACAGTTCTGAGCCCCGAAAGGCCTGGGAGCAATGGGAGCATGGTGCAATCTAAGGATGACTTGTTGATCTGTGAGGCACTTTTAAATGTTCTTTTAAGGCCACTTTTTCCCTAATCTTCAATACTTGACCTTTCAGTCTGATATTCCTCAGTATTATTAGATTAGATGATTAGTTATTAAATATACTGTCTCCAGTAAATAGGTAATTGCATAATGCAGCGGCCTTCAGCTTCTCTAGGCCACGTTCCACGGCATTTAGAGTTATAAAACCGAGTCCTATTATAGTGGGATGTTTAACCCTTTCTGTGGGTAGAAGAATGTCCTAGGACTTCCCTGGACCTCACATTGAATCTGACTAAATGAAAGATAGTAAAAATGTAGAGTATCCCATTTCTGAGAGCTGTAGAACTCAAATATCACAGAATTCTTATTATATTCATGCGCACATAATAAAGGTGAAAAGTACACAAGCCAACCTTTTCCCTGGATAGCTGAGCGTGATAAACACGATGTCAGGACTGGGTAAGGTTTAGCTTGGGTGCTTGAGAAAAATGTACAGTGCTGTTGTGCATTCAAAAACACACAGAGCAATCTTAAACATCTTTATTGGTTTTTGCCAAACTTTGCCTGGCATGAAGGGGTGGGGCTAGAGAGAGGAGGACTCATAGAGGGAGGGACAGGATCTGGCATGTTTTGGCCTTTTACTATGTGCCAAGCCCTGCACCAGGCATTTTTCACACAGAGACTCATTTAGTCATCTCCTAAATAGAAATAAAGTTTGTGTTATTAGTCCTCATTTTGAATTTTAGGACCTCAAGGCTCACAAGAATCAACCTAGTCCTAGCTGGGGTAGTTGAATTGGAATTTGAACTTGAATATGATTGACTTCAAAGTCCTTGCTCTTCCTTATATTTCACACTGTCCTCCTTTTATTAAATGCCTACTATGTATAGATGTATTATTTATGAAAGGGGGAAAGATGGTCAAGGAATTCTAGGTATCAGTTATCCATCTGATGTCTTTCTGAGTACCTTCTGTGTTCCCAACAGCACACTCAGAAGAATACAAAGGAAGTATTGAGGCGCAATCATAGGCCCTTGAATTAGAGGTAGAAATCTGCTGGAGAAGGCAAAGAACACATTTAAAACAATTCATAAATGAAGTCCTGTAAATGGTACGTATTTTCTGGCGTATAAGACGACCCCCTAATTTTACAGTTAAAACATAGGTTTAGGCCTATATTCGCTGTATAAGACTACCCCCCACTTCCGAGGCTGCAGTCTTAAACAGTGAATATAGGCCTAAACCTATGTTTTAACTGTAAAATTAGGGGGTCGTCTTATACGCCCGGTCATCTTATACGCCGGAAAATACGGTACATGTAAAAGTTCACCAAGGTTGAGATAAGCATAGTTTGGAGATGATTACTGAAACCTAAGGGAATATGATCTTAGAAGACAACCCAGATTTGGACAGAAAGGATATTTTAAGCACAAAGTCTGAATGATGGTTTGCTAGTGTTGTAGAGGGGAGACTAGCCTGGCTGGAGAGGAGATGGCAGCTGGATTGCACCCCCTACACAGTCCCAGATCCCCAGAGCATCCTGGGCTTTGCTCTTATTTGCATACTGGAGCAACTGGTCACATGTGATGAGCGCATGTCCACCTTTCCTGTGAGCTCCTTGAGAATAAATACTACATTTAATTCATCTGCTTATTTCTAACACTTAAAGATGTGTACGGTGCCCATTTGGTGCTCAACAAATGCAGGTAAGTAAGTAAGTAAGTGGAAAGATGGATGCTGGGTTAAAGGTTTAATAATAAGGTGGGGGGAAATGAGACCAGATTGACACAGAGGCAAGAAAAAAGTTGAACCAGATACATGGCAGTTAAACATGTCTTGAATGAGTATGTAAAGAAGATCAACTGAGTATGTATGAATGGATTTGAATGGTGAGAGACTAGCACAACAGGTAACAAGAGCATGGAGCAGGAAAAGTGAGAATGGGGAGACGAGGGATTGAACATCAGGGAGCAGGGAGCAGCGACAAGCCTTGTTTAGAAGCCTGGTGGAAGGAAGCAAGCAGAATAGGTGTTCATAGGAAGAAACGTGGGTGCAGGGACAAGGATCTTGTTTTAGAGAATAATGAGCTACCTGTAGATAAGTTGAAATTTTAAAAAATCAATTAAAATCCTTATGTTGAGTGTTAAGTGAAAAGAGGGACGTTCCAGGAGATTGTAGGAATTTGGTAATATGTAGGAAAAGGGTCTGAGATGTGGATGAATGCATAGGTTTAAGCTTCTACCTGTTGGAAGGCAGATTCTAGATATGTCTGGGGGTGAATGATGGCCTCATAAACTCCCAGAGATTATAGTTCTGCCTGGAAGCCATGGGAAAGATTTGAGGTATGAAGTGATCCACTCTATGTAGTTCCCCATGAGCTCTCCTAAGGCCTTGATGTGTGATTTCAACCTCCGATTAATCAAATTAAGTTTTGAAACCTCTTGACCGATGGTTACTGATTGATAGACAAAGGATCCTGATGGGCTGTCAGGGCATCAGTTGCCTACCCTGGTTGACTTGACTTTCTGCCCGTACATCAATAAGGTTGGGGCAGGAAGAAACACACACACACACACACACACACACACACACACAGTTCTTACATCACTGGAGGAGTCTGTGCACTCAACAGTGAGTGCCAAAACAATGGTTAGTGTTCTTATTATAGCACACCACACCTGCTTACAGACAAGTAATACAAACCACACACCCCTCCTCTCTCAACGTTATGAGCTAAGCTCAGCCCATCACGAGCCAAGCCCAAATCATGACTCAGAACTCTAGGCCTCAGTCATTTCTCCTGCTCACAAAAGCCCTTCTTCCTTTTTTTTTTTAAATTGAGGGGTAATTGACACATAACATTATATCAACCTGACTTTATGTTTGCATGATTGTGAAACAATCACCAAAATAAGTCTGGTTAACATCTGCCACTATACTTGGTTACAAAACATTTATATTTGGGATGAGAACTTTTAAGACGTACTTGTACTCTCTTAGCAACTTTCAAATATGCAATATACTACTCATTGACTATGGTCACTATACTATTCATTACATCCCCAAGGGCAGCTTTTTGGAACTTGAAACAAATCCATAAACAAAGACTCCCTTCACCACTCGCACCCCTAAACAGTGTGGTGGACAGAGAACTCTGTATTTCTTAGGAGATGCTTGTAGATATTGCAGGACATTTCCAAAAAAAAAAATCCCAGTTCCTCTCAAATTTATTTGTTATAATAGCTACAGGACCAAGTGAAAATCCATTTCATCCTGGGGGTACGGAATGCTCAAAGACTAGATTTGCCCTTTTTCATAACCGTCATGGGGCACAGTTAGCTCAGAGTCCTACCGAGGCCATGTGGCATATTTACTGAGCTTAGACTCACACCGGTGCATCAGGATGGTTTAAGGTTTGGGGAACAGGTTCCTCTATTGACAAATAGCGTAATTAGGCATAATGTCTTAAGAGAACGTACCAGTGGGGGCTTTTCACAGTGTGCAAGCCTCGGCTTCCGCAATAACAACCTGATCCCGTGTGGGAGCCGGCCCAGGCTGCACTTGAACACAGGCGCCTTTCGTCCACCTGCAGACAAAGCGCAGAATGATTTTATTTGTATTGTTCTTGGGAGTTATGCTGGTGGTGTGCAAACACAACAACATTATCCTTATCTCCTCAGAAAGTTTAATTCATTAGCAATGAAGAAAGCTGGTGCAGAAAAAGAGCAGGTCTCAGGGAGAGGTGCGTCCTAGCCCAGCAAAGCCAGGCAGAGATTTGTGGGGTGAGCTGTCCCAGCCACAGCAATAGGACACCTGCCCAACTGTTTTTAATACATAGTTTACCCATGTAAGGATGATCCCACTGTAATTAAATAAGATAACGTCCCCAGCAATCTCTTCAAAAGGACCCTGTTGAAACTTGCTGTCCTCAGGCTCTTGCCAGGACTCATTCCTGCCTCCTGCGCCCTGTCTGGCTCGCTTATAGCTGCCTCCGGGCCAGGTACCTTGTGGTGGTGAAGTGCTCATTCAGGAGAGGGGTGGCTGCTCCAGCAGCTGCAGAAGGCTTCTGAGTTTTATTCGCAATGGGGATGGGCTTGATTATGTTCTTTGTCATCTGAAGAGCAAGACACTTAAGAACCACAAAGTTGAGGAAGCCAGGATGGCTCAGAGGGTTAAGTGCTCACTTCGCACCCCTGGGGACCGAGGATTGAATCCCGGCCCCGACCCGTGTAGGCCCATATGCTGAACTGGGGTGTGCTGCCTATGCGGAAGGCCCCCAGTTTGGTTCTTGCCCCCCCCCAGCTTTGTCCCTGGCTCAAGGGGATGGCCTGTCCACTTGCGTGGAACAAAAACTGATGATACACAACTATGGAGACTGCTCCGGGACCTCCCCCTTCTCTTTGTCTCTCTCTGTCTCTGTCAAAAACGATCAAATAAATCTTAAAAAAAAGAACCACAAAGTTGAGCAAAACTGACCGCTCTATCTAAAGTCATGCTCAGTGCCAGGTGTCAGTAATAGGGAACTGAGGGCCGGGGGCAGTGGGGCATACATGACAATGCTATTTTCTGCTCGGTTTCGCTGAACCTAGCTCTACAAGATAAAGTCTACTATTAAAAACAAGCAAAAAGGCATATGATCACCCATGTTTCTGGGGTGCGAGGGGCCAAGGGTTATCTGAGAAGCCCGAGGCAGAACAGGAGGAAGCTCAGCGATTCAGAGGGCTAGACCCAGGACAGACAATTAGAAATAGAAACGTCCCCTCTTCTGATGATTGGTGGCCTCTACTGGTAGAGTGGAAAGTGAGACTTTACCCACTAAGGGGGCCTCTAGTTTTAGTGCTGCTTGAGTCTTGCCTGACCCTGTAGAAAACAATACAGGCACTGGTCTGTGTGGCACTGCATGGGTCAACTTGTTACTTGATTAATATTTTACTTTTCAACTGCTTAGCTTTATATAGGTCAGCCTCAATGTTGGCAAAAGAATTTGTACAGAAACTCACACACAGTTTGGAAGTAGTTTGGATCTAAGGCGAGTAAGGTAAATAGAGCAATATTATACTTTAGGGTTCCAGGGACTTCAGTTATCATCTGGTGCAAATCTTATCCACAAATAAGTGGGCTTGAAAGAGTTAAAGAATGGCATTCCAGTCAGGCAGGTAGTGGAAGTTTTAATCCCAGCTGCTGCCCCTCGGGGTAAAAGGGAGGGATATTTGATAGTCCAAAGCAGAAAGTAAATATAGAGTAAATTACTTGCATGTAATTGGGAAGATTATTTCAAGCAGATTGCAACTTGGAAATGAACTGCTTCTTTTTGAAACCTAGGGTGATTTATAAATCTGCCCCCATGGCTTCAAAGTGGCACTGGGGGAGGGGTATGTCCTGGCTTCAAGGACAGCAATGGCTAGTCTGCTTTGTAAAGTTAAAGCTGAACGTCTTTGATACTCGCATTACTCAGATCTGTGCAGTAGTTCATATGACTAGAAACACAAGACACAGAGACGTGGCCAACAGAAACACACCACCTAAAAATCAGAACTGTGGGTAGACAGAAAAAAGAAAACTCTTTGCAATTAATATAGTAAGCATTCTTATTTAAGAAAGCGGTCAATTTAATTTCAAATGGTGTGGAAAAGTGTGTCAGGAGATCTGTGTGAGACCCCTAAAAAAATTATTACATATTTTTTTCATATAATGAGCCAGTTTTCCCAGTAACTTCCATTCTTTGGTTCTAGTGCTTTCATGAAGCCTGTATAACTATGCTCCTATCCTGTCTTTGCATTATTTGTCTCTTCTTCTTAAATGTGTAGCCTCTACAACCAGAGAAGCCTTGTTGAGACTCATGAGTGTCCCCACCTATCACCTCTCTAACTTTGAAAAATTGCCTTCATTTTCTTATTTGTGAAATGGGAATAATAATAGTACTTGCCTCACAAGTAAAAATCTTGCGAGAACTAAATGAGAAAATGCATGTAAAGCACTTGGAACTTTGTTCTTTTTATGATTATGATGATAATCATACAGGATAAATTATTTCTCACATGAAATGATGTTTAACCTTGTTATGTTTTTTTTTTAAGTCAGTTCAGTTCAGTATGTAGCATCCAGAATTAAACAAAATGATCCAGATATGGCCTGATGATGAGAAGTGTACTATCATCGCTTTCATTCTAGGTTCGATACATTTATTGATACAACCAATTAAAGCATTACATTTTTCTGTTTAGGTTTTACCTTTTTTTTTTTGAGTGGGAGTGATGGCTACCCCACTCAAACTGCTCAGTAAAATCTTTTCTTCTCTATTGTACTTGGTACTTAGGTTTAGACCCTGGTGAAGAACCATACATTTATGTGATGTTTTTAGTGTTAGCTCTTCTTTCAAACCTGTGCAATCCATTTGTTCATTCATTCATTCATTCATTCATTCATTTACTTATTCAGAAACTTTCAAAATATATATTTATCACAGGCCAGGCACAATGCCAGGTATTTGCCATGTTCTGGGATTTTTTAATTCATCAGAGTTTTGGTAGCGCACAATTTCTGCATCTTCACCCAAATTGTGTAACATGTTGAATAATACAGGGCTAAAGACACAGGCCTAGGGAATGTCTTGAGAAAATTTCCTCAAGGCTGATCAGCACCCACAGGGCACTGTAGTTTAATCATTACAATTCATCTTGTTAGAGTATCATTTGGTACAAATTATTTTCCAACTTTGCCATCAGAAAATCTTGAGCTATTCTCAGGATTCTTGTTTAAGTCAAGACTCACTCGATCTAACCAGCCATCTAATTCAATATTCCCACAAAAATAAGATTAATCTGATGTGATTTCTTCTTTGAGTGAAATTAGGCTGGCTTGTTTTCTAAAGGGCTCAGAGGACATGTTTTTGTAACCCACTCTAGAATTCTGATGCATTTAAATAAAACCAGAATCTAGTGAATAAAATATGACAAATATCTATTTTCAGATGCTCATCTCTACTACATAGTGCATGGTGAGGACACTAGTGAGAAGGTTGGGAAGTTTAGGTAGGTGAAAAAAAGTCTACCCTAGGGCAATGCCCTTATCTTTATTGCAGATTTTATTTAGCTTTTTATATGTATTTTTCCCCTCCTGGGCTCCTCATGGTCAGGGGTTCACTTTTACTCATCTCTTGCAATTCCTATCATAGTACATGACTCATCATAGGTGACTGTTAATTGCTTTTTAACTTTATGTACTCAAAGTTTATTCATAAACCTAATGCCTAACCTATTAAGATTAAGGAGAAAGACTATTACCCTCTTTCAGTCCAGACACGGCAAATAGAGATGTCATTAAGTTTTAGGGAATCCCTAAGGATTAGAAAGGGTTAGGGAAGACGTTCCTTTAAACTCCATGAAACTCTCAAATGATTAGCACCAGAGTTTAATGAATGAAAATCAGTGAAATATCTTTCTCAAAATATTGTGAAATTGATATTTTTTCTCCTTTGTCATTACTAGGATTTTTATATTGTAGGCAAATAATTGCATGTTAAAAAATCATTATACCATCTGTATTTTGAAAGAGTTCCCTTTCTTTAAATTTGTTCAGGGTAGAAGATTGCTTCTCTGAATTTCTTGAAGGTAAGCATTATTTCTTTATATTTATATCTCTAGTGTCTAGCACACTACATAGCAGAGAGGAGGAACTCAATAAATGTTGGATGAACAAATAACATTTGTAAAAGTGCTTTGCAGACTGGGAAATCTTACGCCAATGAAAAGAATGAGGATGATTGCTTATGAGGCTCAGAAACTGAAGTGGAACACTTGTCTTAATGTACTGCATACATAGACATACACACATACAGTTTTCCTTTTGAATAGTGGCTACATCTTTTTAATGGCAAAGGTATCAAGACAGTGGGCACTTTAAAAAATTTTAATCAATGTGTGTTTGTCTTTTTATTACTGGTTGCTTCATTTGCTCTTCTGGCTTTTGACAAACATACATTGTATATTTAATATTATTCTTAGTTATCTCAATAGCTATCAATCTTACCCATATTTAGTCTGTCATACAGTCTTCACTTAGAATTTTCAAGTGTTACAGTGTCAGGCTTTTAAGGATGCATTAAAAAAAATCATTTTCTTTGAAAGCACTTGAACCAAAAGTCAAGTGACATGATATAAACCAGTAGTTTATCAATGAAGAAATGAAAAGTCTCAATAATGACAAATAAGGATCCTCACCTATTGGCACCAATTTGATTACACTGTAATCAAATTGTATTGATTCCTATAAAAGCATTATAGGGGATGCTGGAATGGCTCAGTGTGTTGACCTCTCTTTTTGCAGCCCTGGCCTGTGCAAACCCTTATACTGAACTGGGGTGTGCCTCCAGTTCGGTTCTTGCTGAGGGGAGCTTCTATGTGGGAGGCCCCGGTTTGGCTCCTGCCCGAGGCATGCTTCCCAGGTGGGAGGCCCTAGGTCCGGTTCCTGCCCTTCGGAGCCCTGCACCCACCTGCAGAGTGAAACTATATCAAAAACTGATGACACACCACTATGGAGACTGCTGTGGGCCCTCCCCCTTCTCACTGCCTCTCTGTCACTCTAACCTTAAAAAAAAATTATAAAGAAGTGTTCCACATACTCTACTGATCAGATTATAAGTGTATTTTTTAGCATAGAGAAATAGTGTAGGATACAAGAGTTTGACTTAAACTGTCACCTGATATTGTCTCTCACTGATTCAAGCGTTTTCCTGGCTTCAGGCGGGTCAGGCTGTGAGTGGCGAGGCCACATGTGGTCATGGGCACATAACTGACAGGGCCTGATTTGGAGATGCAGCAGGTGTGTCCAGCAGGTTGAGCGCAGGTGGTAATAGCCTAAAATACTGGTCCTGCTACTTACTCAGTGACAGTGATTAGCAGGTTGTAAGAGATCAAAATTCCAGTTTCCCACAAATGTCTCAGCTTCTTACATAGGACTTTAGGGTCTTTAGAAATATATTTCAGATTCGATTTTTGGCTGTTTCACTTACTCTTCTGTAAACTGGTAGAAGTGATCGTGGGTTGGGTGCAGTGAGTGAGGCCTCTTAGGCCCTCCATTCCATCTGAGCTAAATGTACCAGGAGAAGTCCCCCAATAAACCAGGGCAATTCTACCTCGCCTAGCTTCACACCACTCCCCAGGGACTTGGCCTATCACACCGCGGAGCTCACATCCTTCTGGGCAGTGGGAAAGTCCAAAATTCTTAGATAGAGGGGTTTATGGTGGCAGCCTTGAAGTGGGGGAACATCCGGGGCCTGGTCTTACAGCTGCTTTGCCTAAAAATCACGTTTTTATTTAGCTGAATGCATACTTTGGCATATTTTGGAGGTGGGCAGATGGAAAAACAGAGTGATGCTACAGACACCCCATCATGCCTGGGTATTTCCTATGGAACCCAGGTTTGGTAAACACTGAAAAACCTTTATATTTTTGTCTGAAACATGAGATCATTCTTCTGAGGATTTTTTGGAAAGTGCTTTTCAAGGAATTATCTAGTGATCCAGAATTGCCAAGGTGGTGCTGGTGGTGGGGTTGGGGGTATGGGGTTGCCAGGCAGGGACAGTCTGCATTTTTAATAAATACCTCAGGTAGAGCTTAATGCATAGTAAAGTTTGGGACTAGTACCTATGTGAAGAACTGCAAGACTATTTACCCTTCTGATATATGGAATTTCTCCACTTTCTCCTTCTTTGGCTTCTGGTTTTAATTTCTTTCTATCTCCTTGCAGCCTTTTAGAAAATGAACGTTTCTCCTAGATTATGTTCCCCATCATGATTAGGAAGTCTGCATCTTTCCTAATGAGTTGGATTGTCAAATTGTGTCCCTTAAAACCTTTCATGTTTCACCTAAGAGTGAGATCACTCCCATTTGTAGGACACTGTATTGGCAGTTGCCTTGGGCAAGGAGAAAAAGATAATGGTAATAATATTAATGCCATATATTTAAATAATGTGTTACAATTCACAGTTAAGTGGGATTAAATGTTATGGTTAAATTCACAGTTAAATCACATGATTTCATCAGATTTCACAACTTGCTGTCAGGATAGATAATATTCTTATTTTATAGACGAGGAAATGGAGGTTTAGAGAAGACAAGGACATACTTGACTGGGATACGGAAGAACTGAATCTTGGAGCCAGGGTTTCAACCACTAGCCTACTTATGCAGACACATGTCACCAGATGGCCTCTGGAGTGGCTTTTGTGCACAGAACTTATAAGTCGATGCTTAGAGCAAACTTGTTGATGTTAAATCGCCTGGGTTCTGACTTTTGTGATTCCTTTGGGAGAAATCTCCATTGAAATTATAATGGACATTTGCTTGTTGAATAATTTTGTCCTGGAAAAGACACTTCTGAGTTAGTGAAGCTCCACACATACCTCCCAGTTTCACCAAAGGCCTTCACGTTTTTGAAAGGGCTTCTTCCCCTACCATATTTGCCATCATTTTCCAGGGAGGGTATGGGTCAAAGAGCCTCAAAAAATTGTTTTTCTCATATTATTATGCTACATTTGTAGAACACATCTATGCATATGCTTTTTAGATATTCTGCTGCTTTATTTTGATCACCTTAATTTAATCCCTATGAGCTCATATTCTTTCACTAAAGTTATCAGATTAAAGAAAGAAAAGAGACTTGGGAACCCCATGCTAGGTTTCCCTGAAGACAGGCCCAATGAGCTCCCATCTAGCCTCTGCTATATGTCCTTTCTGTGATGGGGACATATTGGCAGGGGTTGCAGCCTATAGTAACTAGACTCGTCTCATTGTCACATAATTCTGTCTTTATATTGAGTGGAAACTTTCAACCTTTTTTTTTTTCTTTTGATCTTTTAAGCAACATAGATGTCTTCTCCCTTGTTTCCATGTGAGAATTCTTTAAATACATAAGCCAGACATCATGTAAATCTAGAATTATAGAATTTGGAGTTGTTATGGTTAACTGTATTGTCCCCAAATTCATATGGTGAAATCCCAACCCCTCAATACTCAGAATGTGACTGTAATTGGAAATAGAGTCTTTTTAAAGATGTAATAAATTAAAATGAAGTTATTAAGGTAGACTCTAATCCAATATGGCTGGTATTTTTACAAGAAGAGGGAATGAGGACACAAAGATACACAGAGGGAAGATCATGTGAAGATACAGGGAGAAGATGCCCATCTACAAGGTAAAAAGAGGGGGCCCCAGAAAATCAATGTTGCCAACATCTTATCTTGAATTTCTAGTCTCTAGAACTGTGAGAAAATAAATGTCTGCTATTTAAGCCACCCAGTCTGTGGTACTTTGTTATGGCAGCCTGAGCAGACTAATACAGGAGTCAAATGTACACGCGGTTAGAGCCAAGAAGATCCATGAGATCACAGGCAAATATATGGGGGTGGAGGGGAAGAGAACCACACAATGAAAGTGTTTACAATGGACGTACAGGGAGGAGAGCCTGAGAGTTGCACTGAGAGAAGAATCACAAAAGAGCAGGGTGAAAGAAGACAAGGGAAGAGTTTCCTATTCCTTCTAGTTTGGATTCTAAATTTTTGAATCTTGTGATCACTTTTGTTATAGTTGTCTTCAGTATTTAAACTCTGTCTCTGGTCCTTGGATCCATGCTTCAAATTAAGAAAATGTGAGTTTTAAATCTGAAAATTGGTCATTCTAACATTCAAGGGTAGAATTAAAGGGTTTATGTTAGTATCATTGAATTAGGGGTCTATCTCAGAATTTAGCTGGGTAATTTTTCAAGGTACACATTTCTTTTACAGAGACTATAAAATTCAATTTCAGTAAAGATTTGTAGTAGTGTACTAAAATGTATTTCTAAAATTAGCAAACAGGCAAGGAAATAAACCAGAAGACTAAACCCTATATAAGTCCCCAAGTGCTTCTGACGTGCACTCTGATTGAGATACACTAATCCAGATGAAAATAAAAAAAATTATTTTAGGGGAAGCCGGGATGGCTCAGTGGGTTAAGCGCTCACTTTGCAGCGCCAGGGACCGAGGATCGAATCCCGTCCCCGTCCCCGTGTGGAACCATATGCTGAACTGGGAGCTTCCCCAGCTCAGTTCTCTCTCTGTATCTCTCTCTTTCTGTCAAAAATAAATAAATAAATTAAAATTTATTTTAAAAAAAATTATTTTTTCCCCCCACATGACTGGAAAGGATGCCAGGTAATTATAGATTTCAAACTTCATGGAAAATTGTACATTTTGCCTATTTGGGGGGAATGTTTTGTGAACCCAGTAAACACAGCTTATATTTCTTATTCTCATTACCTTATTACTTTTAATAATGTTGAACACGCTAGCTGTTCCAGTAGGCTTTTGGGATGTTTATGTTCTTCCCAGCAATGGCTTCCCTTGATCAGTAGGCACAGTTCTTTCCCCGTATTTCAGGATCTCAGTCTGAAACAAGTTATGAAAGCTGACAATAGCCAATCACGGTGACCATCACATTATTCTTTGTGACTTGGGAGAGTACCTTTGTTTTCTCAAATGCTCTATCTGCTGAGAATTAGGAGTCATTTTTATGTAATAAAGAACTATCACTCACTGGGAAGTATACTCTTCCTTCTTGTAGAAGAAAACTTATGACATTGAACTTTATAAAAACCATAATTTTCACAAGCTTGAATAAAACAAGTCATTTCTGTTTCCCCTCCTACCTCTATAGGTTCAAGTACGTGGAGGAGACCAAACTGCAAGAATGGCATCGTAGGCTTCAGGCGGAAACAAATAGGGCTAGCCAGGGTCATCACATTTTTTATAAAGACAATGACGAGCAGCTTTAATGTAGATGTTCAGAAGAAACTCTATCATGCCCTTTATTCATTTTTGGAAATATTTTTAACTACTGCTCTATTCTTTGGAGGGCAAGGGGAGGCAATAAGATCTTGAGAATAACCAGCGCAACCAGTCTCAGTTCATGTAGTTCCAGTATTCTGGTGTCAGGTATTACGTTAAGTAGAGCTAATTAGTATTAGGTTCTGAGTGGGCAGGGAAAGCTATTATACACGATGCTTAACAGTTCACAATGGGAAGGTGTGTGGGGTGGAGGCAGCACCCTATTTTGAAATTTACCAGTCTGCCTGATGGGTACTGACTTGACTGGTTCATCAACTTTACAGATACTGAGAATACACTCCCCTACCCCAAATTATATTTTATCCAGGGGTCATGGTATCCGGCATTTCACTTCTAAAGACTCACTCCTTTGTCTTTCTTTCCTTCCCTTAAAATAGGAATTCTCTTGGTTTATGCAAAACACAAAGCCAATTCACACAGCCAACTATTCGGAGGCAGTTATTGGCACTGTTTTCCAATGCCTAAAAGGGACTAGCAGAGCGGTGGGTACCTTGAGGTTTGTCAGTGGAGTGAAGGGGAGATTTGCTAAGGAGGTGAAGGGAGAGCCCAAAGGGAAGAGGGGAGGGTCAAAGGGGACAGATTTTGTCCATGTGGGAATTTTGAAGGGGGTTGACTGTACACTCAGTACCACTTCAAAACAAAACAAACAAGGCATCTTTGAGAGCTGCTTTCATCTATTGCACTATTTCAATAGTTGAACTGGCTAAGGTTTATAAAACTAGAGTAGAGAAGGGTGATCAGTTTTACCATCATGGTGTGAATTGTAAACCATGACATTTATTTGGGCACTGAGGCTAGATCGCTTCTGTTTGCGGAGTACCTTTCAAAATTCAAATGCAGAGGGCAGGAAATGGTATCTGTCTTTCACACCATTTCCCCCTTTTGGAGGTAATGATCATTTTGTTCCCACATTCAATTTTCTTCTTTTCACTTAGAAAAGGTCCTTTTAGGCTGAAGACCATTTGAGGTGGCCCTCCTGGTTCTTCCATGTCTTGGTCACTGGCCCCTCATTTCTTCCTGACCTTCATTTCCGTGGGCGGTGACTCAGGAGAATGATTGCAGTGACCTCACCGGAAGGAGACAGGGCCGCTGGCCCGTGATCAGACGATTAGGCGGTTCTATGTCAGTGGGGCTCTTTGCTTCGGTGTAGGAAAGCAATGCTGTTTGCAGGTCAAGACTCAAGTGTCTTGGCAAACTTGTTAAGTGCATGGGGAACCCTAACCACTGTTATTGGTGGGGAGATTGGGCTGTCCCTTGCAACTCACCTTCAGAATTTGACTTTATGTGGGTGGAGTCCTGGCTTGTGAGAAGGATACAAACCTGAGGCCATTTCTTTCTCATGACGCTTCTGAAGACACACAAAGGGGTCCAGATTAACCAGTTATTGGTCCCCCAACTAACTTGTGGACACCTGACTTGACTCAGTGAGGGAGAGGGAGACTGTTTTCCCTGAGTGTTTTTGCATCTTGGCTTTCATGTCACTACATGAACCTTCAGCCCACAGATTTCTGTTATCTAATCAGGTGCATCAGTCCGTGGTGGAGATGAGAGGGGAGGGATGCACCTCTGACTCAGATTTTGCATAAACAAAACTCAGCCTTGTTAGCGAAGACAGGAAAGAGCACCCACACCTCAGATCAGATCTCTCCCTACAATCCGTGGGGCAGTGCAAATAGGTGAGTTTTTGTGGCAAGATAAGCAACTTGAGGGCTCCACTTTGGTATGCTAATAAAATTAAAATGTCAATATTTACACATGACCTTCAAGGCTCTTACACTCTTGCTTTCTTAGGATTCAGTACAGACTGCATTTTCTTTAGTCCGTTCCCAACAGCTTGGAAATTCAGTTAGAGGACATAACCCAAATGTTCTCCAAATGTTGCTTCCAAATGGGCATCTTGAAAAGTGCTGATTTAAGGCGTGCAACCTTTCTGCACTGACAGAGGGCTGTCACTCTGCTTACCCAACTGCAGGGGAATTACCGGCAGATTAAAACCACCAATGATAACGATAGCACCAGGGAGCATACTTTAATTTGTTGATAACTAAGCACAAGAGGCCTTTGTACAGGCTTCCTGAAGCCTCACTATTGTGTATTGCACATTCAACCCCTGCTTGTGTGCTGACACAAACAAATAAACGCGATCATAACGGTTGAAATGTAGTTAGAAACACAATTGAGAACATCTGTATTGTAAGCAGAAATAAATTAGAAATACTGAAGTGTTTTGTAGCTGTGAAAACGAAGGAATAAAAAAACAACCTACAGTACCTGGATTAAGGGGTTATAAATAATGTATAAAGCAAAAATCTCATTACCCCCTGTGTAAACTCCCCCCCGATGAAATATATTCTATGAATGTAGTAACACTGTAATAACCAAAGCATTTGTTTTTCCCCACAAACTTTCCATTTCATAACTGTGAGATTGTTTGGATTTACAAGTTCGGGACAAAACATCCCCGAGTTTACTGGTTTTGGTTTCTTCCTTGTGACCTTCAGCTCTGGGACTCAGCACAGTTCCACACTATTTATCAGAACACTGCTTTGCACATGAGAAAGCTTCCCCCAAATGCAGCCTCATAAAAACAGAGGTGAACACAAGTCCCTGCCACCCTGGAGAAAAAGGCCTGCAGCCTCTTGCGTTGCGGAAGAGCAGGAAGGCAAATCAGCCACTCCTGGTGTGGCTCCTGGAGTCCGGGCTACTAGCGAGAGAATCCGTCATGTTGCTAATGCTAGACAAGTGAAGTGACAGCTGCCAGATTACTGGGCTTTGTCCATGTAAACTATGGGGCCATTACAGGGGTGGCCAGAATTTTCCCCAGGACACTATCCTCAGCATAGCCAGGAACCAGAAGAAAAACGAGTGTGCGTCCTCACTCACAGTTACAGCCGGTCGCTCTTCCGTATCTTGGTTCTCTTTTTCTATCATAAACCTACCATCAGACTTTGGAAACCCACGTAATGGAGCAGCATGCTGAAGGTTCAAGCATGATTCTACAGTCCTGTTATTTATGAAGCCCAGTTCTCCTGGGTCATGCAAGGTGAGCACCGTAACTCTAAGCTATACTAGGGCAAGAGTAAAGCACAGAGAGATGGCTCAATACAATTTTTTTAATGTAATAGGAGCCACCCTAAGCCTAATCGTCTCCTATCTCAAACACCTAATGATTTCTTCTGAGCTTTTAATTAATGAATTAGTGTACATCCTATCGGTTTCTCCTACCGTCCTTGGACTGGTTCCTGGTGAATCACAGATACCCATACAGATAAGCCCCGAATCCTAGCCCCATGACTGCTCAGGTGCTGCTCTTACTTGCATGACTTGTGACCTTGTTCTATCCCCGCCCCGCTGCAGACAGCAGTGTGGCTAAGCAGCTAAGCAGAGTGACCCCATTAGATTTCCTTCCAGTGTGAAGTCACATGTGGACTCATTTTTGGAGTCATAGTCAGAACTCAGAATTTCTCTTCATTTTGGAATACAGCTACGGTACAGAGGCAGAAAATGACTGGGTTGTGATTCAGAAGATTGCTCTAAGTCCCCGCCTCTCCTCTTACCACCTGAGTGACACTGAGTCCATCTCTGAGCTTCAGTTATCTAGAAAGTAGCGATAATATTACCTCATATTTTCCCTTTAGAGGGACCTAAATAAGATAATGCAAAGAAAGCAGCTCTCTACAGTTTAAAGTGTTATGGAATGGCAGGGTGTTATCATTTGTCTTAGTTTTTTCAGGTTGCGATAACAAAATACCACAGACTGGGTAGCTTATAAACAACAAAATTTTATGTCTTACTGTTCTGGAGGCAGGAAGTCTGGGAGCTGGGTGCTATCAACTTGGATGAAGGCAGTCTTTTGGGACACAGGTTTCTCACCTGGCAGAAGGTGTGTCCTCACTTGGCAGAAGTGAGGGAAGGATCTTGCTGGAGCCTCTTTTATGAGCTCATTAATCCCAGTTATGAGGTCTCTGCCCTTATGACCTCATCACCTCCCAAGGCCAGTCTCCTGATACCATCACTTTAAGGGTCAGGATTTCAATGTATACATTTTGGGGGGAGAGGGGACATCAAACATTCAGACCATAGCATCATTATTAAAAGGAAATATGTATCCCACCGATGTGATGATACGGTTTGAGGATTGCATTGAGTGAAATACGTGAAGAGGGCTGTTCAAAGGCTAAGCAATGCAGAGCACACTGCCAAGGTGCTGGCTGTGTCAGCAGGAGTTCCTGTGCTCACTGGTTCTGTGCACACATTGGCCAGAGCAGCTCAGTCTTCTAGACCAGGGGTGTCTAACTGGTGGCCCCCGGGGTAATTTTCTGTGGCCCACGATGCTCTGAAATAAAATGAAAATAGAAAAAATTGTGATGAAGAAAATAGCGTTTAGGGGAGATCGAGGCACTACCGTACGCACAATTCCCTCGTTAACCCTTTAACTACTGAAGACGAGTATACATGTGGCCCAGTGCCTTTCCTGGGGGCCTGTGGGCGTGTATACATGCACTGACTCAGTTCCGACGATGTTTGTACATGTGATGTGGCCCACGTGAATCTTGCCTGTTGCACCAAATGGCCCGTGTTTTAATTGAGTTTGACACCCCTGGTCTAGGCCAAAAGGAGGGTGTAGTGGCTGCAGGTATTAGAGTTGGCGTCAACTTTTTTACAATACAATAATCGTGAGCATCTCAATTAATTGTTTTTAGATCTCTCTCATTTTTTTTACTTCCACTATGAAGAAACAATAGTCCCCTCTTAATATGGTTGTTGGAAAAAAAAACATAACTCAAATGCATTCCAAAAATAACTTTTAAGGACAAAGTTAAGTGAGGGACATAAATCGTGTGTGAGCTTGTTCAGCAATAAATAGGCACATCTCCACATACCCTTAGGACCTCAAGCTGATAATGTAACCTACTGAATCAGGACAAGGTGATGGTTCTGCTCTTGTGACAATCTAGGTCTCAGAGTCTGGGATGCGGGCAGGGTGAGAAGAGCAGATTGTATTTTCAGGAGAAAGGTTAAGCTTGAATGTCCTGGACAGGAGATGGTAGGTAGATTTTTTCTTAAAGTCCTTGAATTTACCTATGAGTTTTGTGTCTTTGCCACGGTTTTCGCCCATTGCAGCTTATGAATAAATTTAGCAACACAGAAGAGGTCATTAAATAATCTCTCCCTCAGCTGCTCCATTTCCTCTGATTTCTCTTCCAGCTTTCTCCTCTTCACTAATTTGGCTACCTTTGAGGCTGCCCTTCTGATCTTACTGAGTTTAAGATTAGTGGCATGTGTTTTAGCAATGTTTGTAAACTCTTTTTTCTTTTATAGGAGAGTTGTGGAAAAGTGGCAGTTTCCAGAAAACCCTTAATAGAAGTTAATAGATCCATTTTATTTATTTATTTATTTATTTATTTATTTATTGCTTTAATACAACATTTTATTTTGAAATAATTTAAAAGATTTATTTTTTATTGGTTTTTTTTTTTTACAGAGAGAGAGAGACAGACAGACAGACAGAGACAGAGAGAAGGGGGAAGGCCCAGAGCAGTCTCCATAGTTGACAGCATTAGTTTCCCATATAGTTTCACTCCACAGGTGGGTGCTGGGCTGCGCAGGGCAGGAACTGGGCCGGGAGCCTCCCGCATAGGCCCCGGCAAGAACTGAACTGGGGGCACAGCCCATATGGGCCGCCTGGGCTAGGACTGGGATTCGACACTCAGTCCCCAGGGCTGCAAAGCGAGCGTTTAACCGCTGAGCCATCCCGGCTTCCCCTTGAAATAATTTTAGACTTATAAAAGTTTGCAAAAATACCATAGAATGTTTTTATATTCCTACTCTGCTTTCACTTATGTTAACATCTATCACCACCATATTATATTAATAATGATCAAGAATAGGAAAAGACCATTAGTATACTGTTATTGACTAAACTACAGATTTCATTAGAAATTTAGTAATTTTTCTGCAAATATCATTTTTTGGTTCTGAGGTCCTATCCAGTACTCTACATTGCATTTCACCTCCAATCTGTGACAGTTCCTCTTTCCTTCTCCTTCAAGACCTTGGCACATTTTAAAGAGTAGTAATCAGTAATGTGTTTAATTTAGGCTTGTCTAATGTTCTCTCCTGATTACTAAGATTAAACAGTTTTGGCAATAATCCCATAGAAATGGTATTGTGTCCCTTTCAGCACATCATATTAACTAATTCATGATATCAATCTGTTTTATTACTGGTGATATTTACCTTGATCACATGGCTAGGCTGGTGTCTGCTGGTTTTTTCACTATAAAGGTACTATGTTTCCCTTTGGATTGATAAGTATTTTAAGGGGAATATTTTGAGTTTATTCAAATGCTGTTTACCCTTCTTAAATTTCTTTTGTAGAAAGGAGAAGACACCTGTGTACTTTATTATACCTTAGTTCTTACACAAAGGGTTGCATACTCTAGATATTCTTTGGGGCTTTGCTTTTTTTTCACTTAATATACATTGTGGTTTTTCTCATCCTTTTACACAGTTGCATAGTACTCCATTGTGTGGCTATAACAGTTTATTCAAGCACTCTCCCACATATGAGTATTTGATTTGTTTCTACTGTTTTATAATTATAAGCAATGCAATGATGAGTAAGTTTGTACACATGTACTTTTGTGTTGTTGGCAATATATCCCTAGGAGTGGGATTAATAGGTTAAAAAGAAAATACAGATACAATTTTGTTAGATATTGCCAAATATCCCTCCAAAAGGGTTACACCAATTTGCATTTCCACTAGGAATGTGTGGAAGTACCTAGTTCCCCACAGCTTCACTGAAGAGTTTTACTAACAAAAAGTATTCTCATATTTTTAAATTTTTGCCAGTTTGATAAGTGAGAAATGGATTTCTTTAATTATGAGTGAGTTTGAACATTTTTTCACATGTTTGAAGGCCATTTTTATCTTTTTTAAAATTGTCTGTTTATGTCTTTCTCTCATTTTTTTTTTCTATCAGGATTTTTTGGTCCTTTATCACTCAATTTTTAAGATTTCTTTACATATGAGAAATATTAGCCTTTAAAAAAAAATCTGGTATATATTAAAATATTTTCTGCCTACTTGTCAGTTATCCTTTGTTAGTGCTTTTTATTTTTGTCACATAAATATTTATACGCAGCCAAATTTATCAATTAAAAAAATATTTCTGGATATTTATTTATTTATTTTTATTGTTTAAAAACTATATAGGTTCTAGGTATATAATTCTATAATATATCATCTATGTGTTGCATTATGTGTTCATCATCCAGAGTCAGTACTAGGTAGTCATTTAGAAAAAGATAAAATTAGATCCATGTCTCACATTATACAATAGAATAAACTTCAAGTAGATCTAAGCTGAAACCATACAGTATATAGCAACCCATGGCTAAATTTTTCTTTAAGCTTGGTAAGAAAAGGCTTTCTAACTATGATTAAAAATCCAGAAATATAAAAGGTAAAATCAAAATGAATTAAACTGTGTATTTTTGGATTTTTAATCATAGTTAGAAAGCCTTTCCTTATCAAGGTTAAATAATAATTTAGCCATATTTTTCTCTATACTGTATGGTTTCAGTTTAGATCTACTTGGAGTTTATTCTGCTGTATAATGTGAGACATGAATTTAATTTTATCTTTTTCCAAATGACAACCTAGTTGTTCCAGAACTATTTATGAAAAAGTTCATCTTTACTCCAGTGATTTAAGATCCCACATTTATCATATACTAAATATACGTATATATTTGGGTATAATTGTGGACTTTTTCTATTTGTCTATTTCTCTATTTATGTTCCAGCACCACACTGTTTTTAATATTCAAGGCTTCATAGAATGTTTTAATTTCTGATAAGATTAGTTACCCCACTCGTTTGTTTTTTTTTTATTGTTTTTGACAGAGACAGAGAGAGAGAGAGAGAGAGAGAGAGATACAGAGACAGAGAGAGAACTGAAGTGGCATATGGGTCCGCACGGGCCGGGGCTGGGATTCGATCCTCGGTCCCCGGGGCTCCAAAGTGAGCGCCTAACCCACTGAGCCATCCCGGCTTCCCAACACTTGTTATTTTTTTAGTGTTTTTCTACCTATTCTTGCATTTAAAAAAATATGAACTTTAATATCACATTGTCTAACTCCAGAATATAACTTATTGGTATTTTCTTGAAATTGTATTAAATTTATAAATTAACTTAGGGAGAACTGATATTTTTAAAATGCTATAATCCTAACCAGTAACAAGAAATGTCATTCCATTTTTTCAGGTCTTTATTGTGTCCTTTGGGAGTGTTCAAAAATTTTCCTTGTATAGGTTTGCATACTTTTTGTTAAACTTGTTCGTAAGTGTTTCTACATTTTGATGCTATTGTAAATGAAGCTTCCCCTATCATTATGTCTAGTGTTTATTGTTTGTTTATATAAAGTCTATTCATTTTTATATATTGATTTTGTATCTTTCTACTTCAACAAGTGCTTTTATTGTTTGAGTTAGTTTTGCATTAACGCTCTGTAGTTTTCCAAGTATATTATCATTTGCAACTATAGTTTCCCTTTGTCTTTAATCATTCTTTCGCCTCTAATTGATTTCTCTTGTCTAATTGCATTGGTTAATACTTCAAGTAATACCAGAGATACTGGACATCTGTGTCTGTTTGCTGATCTGAGTGGAAAGGACTCTAGTGTTTCTCCATTAAATAAGATACTGGCTTTAGACTAATCATTATATTGAAGAAGTATATATCAGTTCCTATATACTGGAGTAATTTTGCCAAGAATCTGTGTTAAATTTTGTCAAAAGTTTTCTCATTGTCTACAAAAAGAGTTCCATGGTTTTTTTCTTTAGTCTTATGTATAAGTAGGCTGAATAATGGCCATCAGCTCTAATCCTCAGAATCTGTAAATGTATTGTTATGATTAAGTTTTTGCAGATGCAATTAAAGATCTTCAGGTAAGAAAATTATCCTGGATTATCTAAGTCTGTCCTAAGTGCCATTACAAAGGTCATTATAAAAGGATGTTAGAGTGAGATTAGATACATACATAGAGAAGAAGTTAATATGACTATGGAAACAGAGATTAGAGTGATATGGTCAGAAACTAAGGAATGCTGGCATCCACTAGAAGTTGGAAGAGGCAAGAAATGGGTTCTCCCAAAGCCTATGGAGGGTGTGTGGGAGAATCCAACACCTTGATTTCAGACTGATCACCTCCAGAACTATGAGAGAATAAGTTTTTGTTTTAAGCCACTAAGTTTATAATAATTGTAGCAGTGGCCACAGAAAACTGATGGGGGAATTTGGTACTTACTGGGAAGTGAAGTGCTGTACTACATACAACTAAAATTGTGGAAGTGGCTATGAAATTGGATAATGGACAAGAGGCTAAAATAATTTTGAGGTACATGATAGAAAAAACCCTATTGCTTCACTCAGACTGCTGATAGAAATATAAATGTTGAAATCATTTTAAGGTGAGATCTTAGATGGAAATGAGGAGAACATTTTTGGATACTGGAAGAAAAATGGTCTTTGTTATACAGTGGAAGAAAAGTTAACTGAAATGATCCTACAGTTGTGTGTAAAACAAAATTTATAAGTAATGAATCTGGATATTTAGCTGAGGAGATTTCTAAGTCAAGTATTGGAGATGCACCCTGGCTACATCTTGTTGCTTATAGCAAAATGACAGAGGAAAAGGATAAATTGAGAAAAGGATTGTTATGCAAAAAGGAACCAGCATTTAACAATTTGGGAAATTCTCAGCCTGCATAGATTGCAAATGATGCTAAAATGAGGTTTACTGTTAGGAAAGTGTGCTTTGGACAGAATGCCAAGCATATGGCTGAAAAACCTTTTACTGATGTTTAAGAGATACAAGTGGGTTGTATTATGTTTGCTAATATTATGTTTAGAATTTTTGCACTGATATTCATGAGTTGCTCTGTACATTTCTGTTTTTGTATTGTCTTTATCTGTTTAAGTATGAATATTATATTTGTGTAACAAAAGGATTAAAAAGTTTCCTTTTATTTTTAATGTTCTGAAACAATTTATAGAATTGAAACTAGTATTTGAAGGTTTGGTAGAATTCCCCTGTGAAATCATCTGTGCTTGGTGATTGCATTTTGGGGAAGTTCTTTAATAACTTTCTCTATTTCTTATGTGGGAATTGGTTTGTTCAAACTTTCTAACCCTAATGAGATCAAAATGTATTTTGCTAGGATATTATCCAGTTAATCTAGGTTTTTGAATTTATTTGCATAGAGGTCTACAACTTTATTATAATTTAACAAATTTATTTTCTCTTTCAATTTTTTCCCCTTTTTTCATTCCCTTTAGAAAATATTTTTATATTTTCCCTTTTTGGGGATCAAGTTAGATAGTGGTTTACCTATTTTGTCATCTTTCCCCCCAAATCAGGATTTTGATCCATTGACATTCCCTTAAGGCCTACACAGCAATGTAGACCTACCTACTTTTCTCTCTAATTTCCTTCTATGTTATATTTGCAATATTTCTGCTTTGCCACAATATATAACAGCTGTATGGCAGTCTTTCACTTTCACCCCCACTTTTGTTTTAGTATTATATGTACATTTATATATTTAAAAATTCTTGCCATTAGTCCTTTTATTAAAGTTTTCCCAGTGATGGGTTGGTTGGGTGAAGCTTATTCTTTAGTAGATTCTCCAAGAACAGTTATGGGTACAGAATTCCCTGTCTTACATATTGAAAAATTTCATTTGATACATTTGAAATATCAAATCGAGACCGACTAGGGGTGGGGCTCAGCTCCACTCCCTTGACTGTCAGATCCACATAACCCAGCTCAGCTGCTTTCAGCTGCCGAACACTGAGATAAGCAACTTTCCAACAACAGAACTTCCCCAAGGCAGTGAATTCCCACATCCTTCTTTGCACACATCTCTGAGTTCACCACTATGGGACCTTCCTGGGCTTGTGTTAATGAGTAGCAATGCCATCTTGGGTCTACCAAGCATGCACCAGAACCTTGGCATTCACTGCCTCAGCACCAGAACCAGTAAGACAGTAGGGGATTGCCCCGCTGATGTCAAGCCCTCTCTAACTCACACTACTTGTATGTAATGCCCAGAGTGGCCCCCTTTGGAGAGCCTGCCAAAGAACTTCTCTCAACGAGCTGTCTCCCTTGTGCTAGAGCATAAGCCCCAAGCTTCTGGTTTGACCTCTTGTCTATTTCTATTACATAGAGGGTCTAAGAACCCAAGGTCAGTAACAAAATTGTTAATTGATGTAGTCAAGGACAGCTTGATTTCATATGAAATCATTCCCCCAATCCCAGTTTCTTTCATTTAACTTTTGAAAAAGTTACTCCATTGTTGCCTTCTTTGTATGTTTTAAAAATTCTGATGCCACATGAACTCTTTTGCCATTATTAATTTTGAAAAAAAAGAATTTTGCAAAATTATTCGTTCCTTTTGCCTGGAATTCTTGAGGATTTTTATCTTTGTCTTTGAAATTTGGTAGTTTTACTAAGCTATGTCTCTACTTTGGTCATTTTGGGTTACTTTTCCCAGGTGCTTAGTAAGCTTCTCAAAGCCTTTTCTATTTCTGAAAAAAGTTCTTGGATTAGAATCTGAAAGTATAGTTGTGTTTCATTTGTTTTATTTTTTAGAGACCCCAATAATACAAATATTCATTCTTTACCTGTCTTCTATTGCTACTATTTTCCCTGATTCACTTTATTTCTTCCTTTCTGTCATTTTCATTCTCTTTGTTGTTGTTGTTGTTTTTTCTTGCCTTTTGCAATGTCCTTTATACAATTTTTATTTGAGTCTGATTTTCTTGGGAACTTTATAATTTCTTATTTATTTCTGAGATAATATCATCTTTCCACCCATTTCTTTCCTAAGTTCAATCAACTATTTTTTCATTTCTCCTTTTTTGGTCCATTTCTGTTCTTGGTATTTGAATTTCTAATTTGAAGTGATTTTTCATATCCTCAAATGCTTATTAGAATATATTTAATCTGTTATGGAGTGTAAACTTAAAGTTTCTATCTGCTTTATGGTTTATTTTGGGGGGGTAGGGGATTTTCCTCAATTGATTTGGGTGAAAATTTGTTCTGCAATAGTCTTTTTTGGACTTCATTATTTCATTATGTATTTATTATTTTCATGATGTTTGAATGTTTTACTAGTTAAATGTACTGTTAGTCTAGTAAAATTCAGGTACTTTAGCAAGTTTCTGTTTGTTTTTGTGGTGGGGGAGGAATTGTGAGTTCACCAATTATGTTGATTAATTTTTTTTTCTTGTAGGACCCAAAATTTCTCTTCTTTTCTGTTCCATTACCTAATTGCTAAAGAACATTTTTTTCTTATTCTTTCTTTCTTTTTTTCCTTCCTAGAAGCTATGTGTTTGAAGGAAATGTCCCTTTTAATCACACTGGTTCATTTCACTTGTGTCTGTCCCTTTAAATTGTGTTTGGCCCTTTAAGTAGCCGGCTATCATTTAAAAGTACACACTTCGAAATCCTCTTCCTGAAGTCCTGCTCTATTTCATCTTTCTGGGGTCCTCGCCAACTTTCCCTGAGGTCTCCTTGTATGTGCCCCTCCTCTGTATTCTGAACAGGTTTTTTTTGGTCTGCTTTTGCTTGTAGCAAAGCTCTATAAAGTAAGGCAGAGACAAAAGGATATGGGATTTGTTTCGTTTTCTTTTTTTACTTACAATTTTTTTTTAGCACTTTTGGCATTCTATTCAAGTAATGTTGAAAGTATGATTTTGCATAGAGATTTTATAGTTCTGGAGTTACTTTGTATTGTTTGATGGAGGGAGATTACTATATACCACTGTCTTCAGCTTCTTGGAAGTCTTAAAGCATGCATTTTTGGTGTTCAAACAGTCATCTCAAACTTGCCAGTGATTTTACTTACCACTTGTATAGCTGATAACTCCCATATTTAGATTTTGAACCCAGACTTTATTTCTTTTTTAATCTTTGGACCCAAAGATCCAAATATAGTCATATAACCTGAAACTCACCAAGATAAAACTCAGCAATTTTCTTCCTCCATAAGCTTGATCTCCCCTCACGCACATTCTGTTGAAAAGTAGCATTTGTTACATGGAAACTTATGTCAGAAATTTGAAAGTTATGTAGAGTCATCTATCTCCCTGCCCAAATATCTAATTTGTACTTCATAAGTGGCTATTGAATAAGTGTCTCATGACTTCTGAAAGATGATAAAAAAGAAACAACATTTCTGTCTTTTGACAACACGTGGCATAGGCTAGGAAGGTTGTTCTTTGCTACTTAGGCATAGACTTTGCTAGTGGTAGGAATAACAGCACAGAACACTTTTATAATTTAATAAGGAATATGTAGGAATGATAAACTTCTTATTTGAGTCTAACATCTTGGAGGCAGGCAACACGTCTTACTCACTTCACAGTCTTTCGCAATACTTGGCAGAAAGCTTCATAAAGGTCATTAGGGATATTTTAAATAAACAAATGATAAAATGGATGAATGACCATGATATCAACTTGATCACAACATTTATACATCTCCTAATGCAAAGAAAAAGTGGTGTTAAAGATAATTAAACTTAAGTAAGTCAACTCAAATTTTACTTGCATGAAGAATGTTACAAAACTAAATAATATGAACACTCAGACACTCAGGCAAACTGAGGATTCTAAAGGGGGGTTTCTTACCTATTTTTTTTGAGGGTGCCATGACCCCCTTCACATCTGATGAAGCCTATGACAGTTCTCAGAATAGTGCTTTAAAATGCATACCATAAAAAGCATAGGATTACAAAGGAAACCAATTGCATGTAAATATAATTATCAAAGTATTAAAACACACACTAATGTGTGACATAGTGATATATATGCTTCTTTATTAAGGCATTAAGTTAAAAGATCTAGCAGCCAGAGTAATAACTACCATATTTTCAACTAGTGGTGAATATAAGCAATATTTCAAGTTATCTGCAACCAGTATAATGTGATATGAAAACACCTGTGATTTCTCTTGGTGACTCAGTTAAAATACCACAGTAATTTCTTTTCCATGTTCATAATTGAGTAAAATCCTGAGTTTTAGTTATTATTAAAAATTAAAATGCATTTTTTCCATCCAAGTTCTGGCCTTCTGAATTCTATACATATACCTGTGTCCATGAATTTCAGGTCACAAACCCCTGATTTAGAAGGTACAGCTGCTATTCAGCATCTTTTGATTAGAGCCAGCAGAACTGGGAGCCCAGTGGCCCATGGGTCCTCAGGTTTTTGTGGCCTCCGTCCTAAACCTCTGTGAAATTATGGGTTCATCATCTAATGTTTCCTCTATAAGAGTTGCCTTTATGAGGAAAAAAAAAAATTAGAATGTGACAGCTGAGTTGTCCCTTGAGAGACAGAAAGGTCTATTGTGCCTAAGACAAAATGGACTTGCATTTTGCAAAGTTAAGGATAATATTCCTAAGCCATTCTTTCCAAACACTGATCTGAAGAAGCTCTCAGGCCGAGCCATGACAGAGGAGGGTGTGCAAGGTGATGGAAGAGGGCTGGAACCTGGAAAGCAAATCCTACAACCTGTAGATAATGAATGAAAAGGGTAGGAAGTTCCCACTGGCTGTTAGAAAGGAAATGTCACAAACACGAAAACATAATAAAGCTGGGTTTGAGTCCTCGATGCCTTCCCTTCATGATTAATGACTGGTCTCAAATAGGATGGGGAAGGGAAAGTGAAGTTCCTCTTGAAGTAGCTTTAAAAATGCCACAGCTTAAAAAAATTATTGTAACATCAATTGAAGGAAGAAAAAAAAAC
Source organism: Craseonycteris thonglongyai (assembly GCA_004027555.1). Taxonomy (NCBI): domain Eukaryota; kingdom Metazoa; phylum Chordata; class Mammalia; order Chiroptera; family Craseonycteridae; genus Craseonycteris; species Craseonycteris thonglongyai. The sequence goes on from PVKE010001497.1 coordinate 41,537, forward strand.
ACAACAACTGCTCAAATGTAAAGGTCAAGAAAGATTTGGGTATTTTTAAATGCTGTCTTGAAGAAATTCTTATAAAGGTTAAGATGTCGTGTAGTTTCAGAGTTATGGGCAAAGGAAGGGTGTGCTGGACAAAAGCAGTACTACCTCGGGGCCCTTAGTGACTATGAGCCATGCCGATAGCGGGCAGCTAGTGGATCACAGTGTGTCACTGTGTCACCCACGGTGTCACCACGGGGAAACAAGATACTGCTGCTCTCTTGGAGCCCTTATCCTAAAGCCATACGTTTCACCTCCAGAGCTCTATTGTGATTACAAGCAGACTTCAGGATCGTCTGTCCTCCTATGTCCTTACTCGAAAACAACAGCACTTAAAACCCCTCACATGAGGGAATTCTGAGCTCCTGCTGTCTCTTGCCTTCTGTCACTTTGTCCTGACCTACCCAGTTCTTCCGCAGGAAGTTTCCATAGAGTCCCCACTGGTTTTTTGGTTTGTGGAGTATGGGGGCATCTCCTCACCTGCACACAGAAAGTGTTTCCATGAACTCACGCCTCAGTAGTCTGGGAATAGGTGTCCAGTTGGCCTCAGGTGTTCTAGTCACAAGCTAACAGACTCCTAAGGGACCTCCCGGCTCCTGGTCATGGCAGTGCTCCATTGGGAACGCAGAGTAGAGTGCCTACACACCAGTGCAGCTGAGCAAGACTACACCTCAGGGACTTGGGGGGCTACCCGGTCATTGGGGACCAGTGAGTCTCAACCATTCTGCACCAATATGGCATCTAAACCACCCGGAAACTATCCAACTGCACCTCTCAGTGTAATTGGTGGAGGAGCAGCTTTGTCATCACCGAGAACCTGTTAGAAGCCAGAACCTCAGGTCTCCCCCCCAGACACACTGAAGCAGAATCTGTGTGCTAACTACATGCCCTGATGCTATGTAGGCCCGTTAAAGTCTAATGCACGGCTTACCCAAGGCGTGTCTTCAGCGTAAGTGTACGCACACACGTGAGCATACGCAGCAGCCACCTCTACCGCTGGGAGTCTCTGCTGAACGATGAGGAAGTCATAGCCTTCAGCAGAAAAAGACAGAAACCACCATTGTAGGGAGCTCTGACCTGGCATGCCCTCGTCCATGAAGGAAGCAGGAGCGCTGGCTCTGGGTAGTTATTACTATGCACCCACTCTGGGCAGTTACTTAGCGAGCTTTACCTGGGTAACGTGGGCCTGTTGAAGAACAAGCCAAGTCATCTGACCCCTCACACCACCTCTTCCCTAAAGATTCTTTGTGACATTAACTGATTGTATGTGGCAAGCTGGACTTCCAGGTAGGAATCTAGACCTTTGCGAAACATAATTGGCAGGGCATCAGAAAGCAACTCTTAAAATGCAGTCTGAGTGTCTTGTTAATTGTCTGGAACTCATCATCAAAGAGCTAATCACTTGGGTTTCTTGTCAGGTATGCAAGCCTCACTGCTGCTGCTCATGTCACTTGCCCTCATGTGGGGTGACATGCTTTCCCATTCTTCTCCTCTGGTGTCTGTCCCAAACTCTGCTCCAAAGACAGTTTCACTACCCTAGCAAACACCTCTGACTTTAGTACAGCTTCTTATTTCTGATTGCACTAATTTTATATATTCTGTTCATTTAGCACTGAAATCATACCCTTCTGCTATTGTGTAGAGACTGTCTTTCCAGCTAGATTAAAAAAATATATTTGTTTTATTGTTTTTGACAGAGAGAGAGAGAGAGAGAGACAGAGACAGAGACAGAGACAGAGAAAGACAGGGATAGAGAGAAGGAGGAGGGCCCAGAGCAGTCTTCATAGTTGTATGTCATCAGTTTTCGAGATAGCTTCATTCCACACAGATGAGTGGGGGCTGCGCAGAGCAGAGACCGGACAGGGGCCTCCCATGTGGGAGGCACGACCCCATGAGCTGGGGGCTGAACCAGGGGCCTCCCACATGGGAAGCTCACCCCGGTGAGAACCAAACAGGGCGTCACACCCCAGTTCAGCATATGGGTCCTCACGGGCCGGGGCCGGGATATGATACTCAGACCCTGGGGCTGCAAAATGAGTGCTCAACCCACTGAGCCATCCCAGCATCCCCCCAACTAGATTTTTAAAGTCACCAGATGCAGAGATGTATCCTGTTTCTTCTATTTCAGCCCCCAACCCAGAGCACTGTCTAGGAGTGGTCTCATACACTTAAAAAATAATAATTAGGGGAAGCCGGGAAGGCTCAGCAGGCTAAGCACTTGCTTTGCAGTCCCGTGAATTGAGGATTGAGTCCTGGCCCTGGCCCATGCGCTGGACTGGGGTGTGCTTTCCACGCGGGAGGCCCCCAGTCCAGTTCTCACTGAGGCAAGCTTCCCATGTGGGAGGCCCCCAGCCCAGTTCCCGCCCTGCGCGGCCCCCACCCACCTGTGTGGAATGAAACCACATTGAATACTTTTGAAATACAACTGTGGAGACTGCTCTGGGCCCTCCCTCTTCTCTCTGTCTCTCTCTGTCTCTGTCAAAAAGAACAATAAAATAAGTCTTAAAAAAAATAACGAAACCATCTTCAGCACATATGAAAGGTTCTGGGTCAGTGCGTTCCACGTGCTGGGCACTGCACACACATCATTTCATGGGATCTTCACAGTTACCCTGTGTGCTTCCTGTGATCCCCAGTCTAAGAGAGAGAAGATCAAGGCTCAGCAACCACGGGGGACTTTGCCAAGTCACATGGAAGGTGTGGGGCCAGGCCGACTTGAACTCAGAGTTACCTGCAGTGTATGTCCCCTGTTCATGGATACTGTTGGTGGGGAGGGTCCTTTTAGTGTCTTCTGAGAACAAATCAAATAAGGGCCCTGACAGGAGAAGACTGGCTTGGGAGAGCTGGATGGATAGGCCCACACCAGTGGCGGTTTCGTGCATGGTACTGGGAACTCTGTTTCTTTCTGTCCACCCCCGCTGCTACACCTCTCACTCACTGGGCAGCTGAAGAGTTTAACAGTCTAGCGGGGTTCGGGAAGTACCAAAGGAGGGGAAGAGTCACGAATGTGCACGCCAGGTTCGGGGCCAGTCTTGCGGATAGTCACCCACGATCAGGACCTTGCTGTGCCCCCGAGCCGCGTGTCTGAGTTCTTCAAGGGGTGGCCCTCGTACCATGAAAGAGCCTGCAAAAGCCTGTCTCCCACCTTCTCACATCAGAAAGAGCAACTCTGTGCTTCACAGAAATTGCTCATTTATGAACCTGCTCTCAAGGAGACAATTCATGCTCATGGAGCCTGCCTGACTTCTTGGCCATTCACCACAAAACCGAAACCCAAACCAACAAAATCCCATAACATTCTGGATTCAGAAAGAAGTGGTTCTAATGTGATTCTTCCCAATCAATAGTCATTGAAGGATTTTAATTTGCGAATGTAATTAGCATGATTACTCTGACCCCTATGGAGTCATTGCATTTTACTACTCTTCTGAGGACCTGGATTTCCATATTTAGGAAGGAAAGCAAGTGCTCAGGAATCTTGTGTAGCTACATAAAATGCTTTCCTAAACACGTAGTGCTTATCTCAGAAGGCTTTCTGACTAAATGATTCATCTAATATCAAAACATTTTACAGATATATTACTCAGCATTCCAATTAAAACTTCAAGTAAACGGGAACACAGCTAAAGTTGTCAATGTTTCTATCAGAGTTGCTCCTCTTTGAGCGACAAGGATGAGACTCTTATGTTTGAACAGTTCTTACCAATAGACTATTTATTTGGGTTAAGACATTGTCTCTATACGGAACCTATTAAAAATATGGGTTACTTGGGTTTAGCAACAAACTTGCCACAATAACCATTATTCTAGCTGTATGAGTTACTTGGTCAGAGTACTTAGCTGTCATCTATCAGACAACATGGCTTTGAGGAAATAAGGCATATTTTAATGGATAGCATCCAAATCTGAAGCAGTTTCATCAGGGATATACTGCTTGGAGGGCCCTATGCAGGGGCCTAGACCCCGGCCCATGCGGACCCACATGCTGAACTGGGGAGTTCCCCCAGTTCAGTTCTTGCCGGGACCTATGTGGAAGCCCCTGGCCCAGTTCCTGCCCTGCGCAGCCCTGTGCCCACCTGTGGAGTGAAACTATATGGAAAACTAATGTCAACTATGGAGACTGCTCTGGACCCTCCCCCTTCTCTCTGTTTCTCTCTGTCAAAAATCAATAAAATAAATCTTTAAATATATATATATATATATATTACAGTAAAGATACATTTCCATCAATCCCCCTCAAAGTATACCTCTTCTCTTTGAACAATGTGTCTTTTACTGTAATAATTTTTTATTTAAACATTCACTGTATTTTTTTATCATACCTCATAAAATGTAAACTACTAATTAAAGAAGGGGGTGGGTCTATTAAATTTGGTGGTGTGTCCTCAGCCCTTAGAACAATCTACTCACTCTTTTCCTGATAGTACTGACATTATTCAGACCATATACAATGTTTGTGTTTGCTTGTTTTGTAAGTGTAGCCTTTAATTTCAGAATATGTTCAGACTCAAAATTAGAGTATCCTGTGATAGTTGTGAACAGTTTGGTTGTATGGCCAGTTCAAAGTAGCTATAGGTCAAGGACAAGCTCTTGAATTAAGACTGAGATCCAGTGGATGCCAGGATGGCTCAGCACGTTAAACACTCGCTTTGCAGTCTGAGGATCAAATCCCGGTCCTGGCCCATGTGGACCCATACGCTGAACTGGGGTGTGTCCCCAATTCAGCTCTCGCCAGGTTGAACTTCCCATGTGGGATGCCCTCAGTTTGGCCCCCAGCTCGTGGGGGCATGCATCCCATGAGGGAGGTGCCCGCCCCGGTTCCCTCCCTAAGGGGCTTCCCACCCACCTGTGTGGAACAAAACCATGTGGAAAACTGATGCTATACAACTATGGAGACTGCTCTGGGCCCTCCCCCTTCTCTCTGTCTCTGTCAAAACAATAAAAATAAAAATCCTGAAGACTGAGATCCAATGTTCCTCTGGTCACCCTGACTTAATATAATGACTGGATACTTCTGAGCTTCAATCTACTTACCTATGAAATAAGGAATAATGGCAGCATGTGACTTACCTAGTCTAGCTATATTGTTCTGAAGGTCAAGTGGGACAACATACATATAATATCAGACAATGTTCAGTGTTCTATAAATATTACTTATAATAAATGTTGTTTATATCATCATCCTCCAATGCTATTGATGTCCTTATTGGTCTTTGGACAAAAGCAATTGTGTAGACCAGAGGAAAGCAAATTGCAGCCTATAGGCAAAATCCAGACTATGAGCTAAAAATGGGTTTTACATTTTTAGAAAGGTGAAAAAAATCAAAACAAAAATTAGATTTCATGGCATACCTGTAAAGCCTACAATATTTACTGTCTGGATCTTTACCAAAGAAGTTTGCAACCCCTATTTCTAAGAGTTTATATTACTGGTATTTTCAGGATTAATGGTTTCCATTAGGATTAAGCTTGAATGCAGGTAGACTGAACAAGTATGCATTGCACAATTAATGCGAGGCTTAGTAGCAGCTCAGGTAGTAAGAGTACCTCCGCAAAGGCAGGCCCTGGGTGTGCCCCACAGGCCCTGGGAACTTCTTCAAGTGCCGGGTTGAAAGCTGCCCACGCTTTCCTGCTGGCCTCTCTGAAACCCAGATTATCCTGTAATCTGAATCACGAAGGTCAGTGTTTATCTTGCGCACCCCTTTATTCTTAGCATTTATCACATCACAGGGGTTTCCTAAGTATTTGTTGAATGAATGAGTGAGGGCATTAATCAATTTAACCCATCATCTGCTCTTCAAGGGTCAGCTCCAGCCCATGTTCTTCCCTGAAACCAGAAACCACACCATCTCAGAGATCGGTCTCGTGTCCTCGTGTCTCATGTCCTCCTTCGTCCAAGGGAGACAATGCAGGATTAGGGGATACCTGGAACTGTCGTCATACTCTTTCTTAATGATTGTCCAGTTGACTCATTGGTCATGTATTTATACTTTTGTTCTTCCAATGAGTTGACAAAACTGAGTGTCAAGTCCAACATGGCTCCCAGCCTTCAGCTCTGGCTTCCTTCTCAAAACCCAGCAGGCAAAATCCCTTGCAGCAACACACATTAAGCACTCTAAGCGCAGCCTCCATGACTCAGCATGGAGACCCTCTCGTGGCTGGTCTGCCCTGGACCGTAGCCACTGACCCCAGTTCTGGCTTGCTACCTTTACCCATGTCTCTGGTACTAGCTTTAGCTGTGTTCCTTTGTTTCCGGGCCCTGGCTGTTGTGCATTGAGATATGGTCGTCTTTGCTCTCGCCTAGCACCCCCATAAGGAGAAGAGTTCCACCTCTCATCCCCAGCCTGCTGCTTGGGGCAGCCACTCGTTCCTGATGCTGACAGTCTCCTGCCAACCTAGCATTCCATGAGTGCACTCTCAGGCTCCCACTGTTGCATCATTTATTTTGGACCATATTTACAATTATTGGCCAGTGCTGTAGCCTCCAGGACATTGTGCTTTATCTACTGTCTTCTGGCCCATTCCAGCCTGTGATCAGCCACCAGGCCAAATGAGGCCAAGGTCTGACACACAAGATGTGAAAGAGAGTCCATGACTTGTACTGCATTTTTATCTAGAGCATGCCTATCCAGTGCTTGGACCGCTGCAGGCTTACCACAGAAGCTCAGTAAAGATCCATTGATTGATGTAGCATAAATAATAATTATTATAAGATTTACAATAATACAAGATGGCCACTCAAATGGTGTCATATCTCTGTTTCCTGCATTTCAAACTCTGTGGTTCTCACCCCCATTAGACTCAGCATCTCCTTTTTATAATAATATTTTATAATCTCCCTCTTTGTTACCCTGAAATCAGATTCAAAGAACATATATATTACATTATCTAGGCACATAATTTTCTAAATACAATATGAAGGAGAAATAAAAGGAAAGTAATTCATGGTGAAATAATAGGTATTTAAACATGCACATATGGAAGGCATGAAAATATGCAAATGCTTGCATCTGTGTGTGGATAGACAGCCATGAATGCCATTCAAAGAAGGCAAGATTGCTGCCCATGGAGTCATTCTTCTCAGTGTCCAATTCTTGGCAAAGTTCGGAACAAAACAAAATGTAATCTTCCCTCAGCACACATGATAGTTGTAAATTCACGGCAAATTAAAAGTGTATTAGAACTGAGTAGCAAAAGATGTAAACTGGAGTTGGGTCTTGGGTTTAAGTAATTATTAACAGGTTTAGCTCCATGAATGCCTGGCAAGACTTTCAAAAGCCATGTGGGATGCTGCATGATTCTTCATTGTGTGGACTGCCCTGTGAACACAGGATGGCTTGCATTCCTGGCTCCACCAGTATGGTGACATCCCCAAAATGCTGCCAGAAATTTTGAAAGCACTCTATAGGGAACATTATCACCTGGACTGAGAACTATTGGTCTAACCCACTTACTCAAAATTGTCCTGCACTCAGATCACCCCTCAGGCAGAATGTCTCTGCTGACCTTGAAAGCCCCAAGAAAAGGGTTTGAATAAGTGCCTATCTTTAAGATGTGGGCCAACCTCAGACCCAAGGGCCAAGTTTGAATGATGCCAAAGATCTCAGGATGTATGAGGCTGCAAAAAGAGGAGATTTAGATTCAAAGACAAAACCCCCAGCGTTCCCTTACTCTGCTTACTCTCTGCATCATACACTCACTTTGCTCTTTAAAGCCACTGAATTTAAAGGTTGATAGTAAATCTATCCCCCTATGTGCAGCATTTAGACACATCTCTACCACTTCCATTTCTTGTCTACCAGGTCACCGTTCCCAATCCTCTGCCATTTTTCCCACTACACATGACAAAACACCCCACCTCCAGGCCCTCTTTCCCTAACCTTACAAACCCTTAGCGGCCGGCCCACCTGTGTGACTTCATTGCAACCTGACATTTCCACGTGCGCTCTTATGCCTTTTATTCTTCAACATGTACTTTATGTTCCCACAAAGTGAGACCTCAGTTCATGTGGCTTTGTACTCCAACCTCTGGGACTTTTGTTGTCTCCCCAGAATGACCATTCTCCTTCCTTTCACCTAAAATTGTAACAGCCCTTCAAAGACAGCTTCAATATCACCGCTTCCAAGAAGCTCTCTGAAATTCTCTTTCCCTTTCCATTCTTGCACCATTTTTCTAAAGATCTATTTCATTGTTTTTGACAGAGAGAGAGAGAGAGAGAGAGAGAGAGAGAGAGAGAGAGAGGCAGAGCCATCTCCGTAGCTGTATGTCATTAGTTTTTTGACATAGTTTTGTTCCACAGATGGGCGCAAAGCCGCACAGGGCCAGAACCTGGCTGTGGGTGGAGGGGGCGGGGCTCCTGCATGGGAAGCATGTCCCCCATGAGCCGGCGGCCCAACCAGAGGGCCTCCTACATCGAAGGGGTCCACAGGGGATGGGACTGAGTCGGGGACTCAATCCTCAGAACTCAGAGCTGCAAAGTGAGTGCTCAACCCACTAAGCTGTCCCAGCATTCCCTGCACCATTTTCCTGGTGAGTTTGTTTTGCTTTAACTTTGAAGATAAAGACCCTTTGGGGGCTCTTTTGTGTCCCCAACAGCACCTAGGAACTGTCATAGTAGCATAATTAGTTAATACATTCTTATGGTTTTATTAACTCAAAAGGAAGTGAAAGACTGATCCCACATTTGAAATATTGGGGGAGACATTCCCTAATCTCTCCTTCAAAATCATTTCCTTTGTCCTCAACTAAAATAGAATTTCGGGGGGAGTTGGAAGCGGGCACCAGATATGCGGTGATGAAAGGAGAGCTGATTCTGGGTAGTGAGCACATAATGCAATACATAGGTGATGTCATGTAGAGTTGTACACCTGGAAACTATATTGCCAACCAATGTCACCCCCAGAAATTTAACAATAAAAAAAGACAACAGAATTTCCTCAGAAAACCAGCTGGTTCAGAATAACATGCTCCCCTCTTTCAGTGGCAACATTAGAACATCACCAGTAGAGAGGTAACTTCATGGTAGCTTTAGAAACATTAACTGAGAAAATAGCAAATGAACACAATAGTCAACTAAAAGCACTGTGATGCTTTCATGGACAAATTAGAACGTGAACACTGAGATTTTCATTTCATGGTTGAAAAATACACGAGTTGACCCAAATACTAATTTCTGCATTTCCGTCATTTACATATCATGGGTCAGTAATCCTTTCTTGCCTAAATGGCTTTCCAAATGAAAAGCTGTAATATTGCAGTGCTTTATCATATTTACAAACACCGTGCTGTGTGTACCCCCATGGTGATTTGGATTCGCAAACAAGCAATCCCCTTCTCTGGGAAGGTAGAGACAGTGCCTGAGTGGAGTGGGTGAGTTCTCTGAGGAGAGATCTATTTGTTTTTTTCTTTCCTCAGGGTCATAAGTCAGAGACCTGTACTCTGCTGGGACAACTTCCAGCCACCTCATTTGTCCTGTGTGCCATTTGGTCAGCAAGGGCCAGGCATGGAATCTGCCTTTGTTTCCGTGATGGTTCTCATCTCTGGAGCTGAAACATCTAGCTGTTTTGAAAATGTCTTCTTGGGAGACTGCAACTGATAGGAGAGCCAAATGTGATATTTGGGAAGAGTAATGCAGCCTGATATTTTTTATTACAGTTCCGAAGAATATTAAGTGAAATTTCTAAAGTGATTTTTTTCCCTCATCTTAATGCTAGGACAATACAAATCGCCACATGACTTAATGGGTCTGTTATCTAACCCCTACCCTTGTCACTGGACTTCACAGTGTCCTGAGTTACCTACTCCATCAGGGATCTTGCCTCTTGCCATTGGGCGATAGGTCTATTAGAAATCTGTGTTTTTAAAGATGAATAGAGTTAGAGCCACAGACTAGCCTGGACGAGAAACTGGCGGAACAATTACACTCTGCCCCAGCAGTGTTGCTTTCCACATCGGCCTTGCTCTGTAATTATAACTTGGGATTGAATGTCAGCAGCCAGCATTTGTAGGGACAGTTACCCCTTCTTCATTCACATAAATGCCCGCTCTCAGCCTGACCTACTCTCTAACCAACACATCTTTGTCAGGCTTTCGTTGCTCCCACTTTGGCACAAACACTTAAAACAGAACTACAGGAACAAAAAGTGTTAAGGTCATTTATTAGACTCTCCTGTGAATTTGGTTTCGGGACTAGAAAGCAGTGCAGTAGTTGTGTGATTTATGAAATTCCTCCTGCTGCCGTTTTTCCTTATTTTTAGGGTGATGTACAGGAAGTGAGTTAGCTAAGAGTTGACTGGTCACATTTCACACCATTGCCTGTGAGTCCTGGAATGGAGGGCATAAAAACAATAATGTGGACAGAGAGGTGCTGGGGAGGGATTCAGCTGTTAATGGAAATTTCTCCTTCAGACCCTCTGGAAAAAAATGTTACCTTTTGGAAGATGGATCTCCCTTTTTTCTTTTCTCCTTGGCCTCTATGTTTTATAAAGGTTAAAGTGTGTGTGTGTGTGTGTGTGTGTGTGTGTGTGTGTGTGTGTGTGTTGGGGAACAGCAGAAAGGGAGGGGAGTGGAAAATGATTGTTATCATCCCAAAGTCCTTCATCTCTCACTGGCTACAGCTCTGTTTATGAAATGCCAAAACAAAAGTGAACTCACGCCTGTGTGCTCCTATCGTGCAAGGTTCCTGGGCACCAGATGGGCACTTCACGACTGTATGAGCTTGGATTATTTCATTTCCTACATCTGGGACTCCAAATGGTTGCCCAGAATGCCACAGGAGACAGGCGCTGCTGCTCGGATGGGGGAACCTTCCTTCCCTAGGGACCCGCACAGAGCAGAGGGGACTAGGCCATTCCCAAACAAAAGCTGAAAGTCCACACACACCAGGGCCATGGGGACACTGTTAGAACCCAGAATAAGATAGAAATAAACAACAACCAGTGATGTATTGTCCAGTGCAGTGAAGAAAGAAAAGTAAAGGACAAAGGAAACAACAAATGAAAACAAGCCATAAGCATTTTCCTTGTCTGGCCTAGGATGCTGTTTTGAAAATAATGTTTTGTATTTCCATGTTGAAATTCTGTTGTGACCTTCTAGTTGCAGATTTCTAGATATTGCCAATGGTACAGATAAGTGAAGTGAAATGGTCTGAGGAATGCCCACATGTACCTGGCCTCTTCATCACTTTATTTTGATACATGGGATGGGGAGTATGGAGTAAAATAGTAGCAAGGATGTTTACTTTTCCCCAGGACTGCACCACAATTGAATGTACAGAGAACAGAACAATGACTGTTCAGATGAATCCAGCAGACATTAGCTACCCAAAATGCAGGTTCTTCCTATTTTTAGATTTATTGTTGAAAACTCTCACCATCACTTCCATCCCTACCCCCTCAAAAATAGTTATCCAAATCACTCAATTTGTCCTGCAAGAAAAAAAGAATTTTACAAGAATATATGACTTAGTGTTAAAAAGAAAAAAATAACAACCACCTGACAGTTGACTTAACTGTTTTGCATAAGATATTTACAAACCACAGCAGATTAAAGGGGGGTTTTATGCATTTTCACATCCTGCTTGGTTTAAAGCAGCAATTTTCTGCAAGGACAACAGAGAAAAAAAAAATACATGCTTTACACTGCTTATATTAATTACATTTTTTCATTACCCGTCATGTTTTCTGCAGGCTTGTGTATTATTACTGCAAAATGTAATGAAATAGAAAAGGAAAAAAGAATGGACTTCTGGGAAATTTTCCAATTCTTGAAATGCAATGTTAATTGAGAGCTATTTTTAGGGCTGCACAGATAGTGCAGGACCCAGTGCCATCAGCACAAATGGGCCCAGGCCAGGTACAGCTTCCTCAGTGACAGCCCAGGGCTCTGCCCCTGGAGAGCTTGAAATCTCCGTCTTGCTCAGTGCCGAGTCGATGCAAGGGCATGGGAGGATTTCTCCAGATGAGCTCCCCACACAGGTAATCACGGAAAAGCAAGAAGAGATGGAGGTGGGGCCCCGTACAGCTGAAGCCACAGGGAGGCCTGGCAGTGATTCCCAAGCTCATCTCCCACCTCCACTCCATCAGAGTAAAAGGAAACAAACCCATACTCAGGAAAATTATGACTTATAATGACATGCTTTCCAGGGCTCATAAAATGCAGAATCCAAAAACTGCCTGGAAGGTGGTAACCAATAAGACCTTCTACCAGCACCTCCTTCCCCTACTGGAGAATTACTAGCTCTTAGTCTTGGGTATGTTCTGCCAAGGACTTGAGAGAAGTTGTCTGAGAACCAGGAACTTGAAACACTGGAGAAATATTGTTCCTTTTACTACCAAACTGAATAGACCGCAGAACTAACTTCCCATTTGCTTAATCGGAACAGGTGACTTAATTCCACTGACGGCTTTCGGTATTATTTCCGTGCCCCAGAATCCCAGTTCCTGAGGTAGTGTGGGAACCAACCTTGCAAATGATGGAAGGCACGTAGTAAATGTGTTCACAGGGACCCAGCGTTAAGACAGTCTCAGAATGGCTCGAAAGAATTCAGCAATTCGGGGCTCATTTGAAAACTCCCGATCTCAACATACCATAAATTAGCGTTTAAGGCTTCCTTAGTGAGTGTCCTAGCTACCTCTAAACATTAATCTCTTGCAAATGCAATTCGTAAAAAAGAAAAGTTTTAAGCAACTGCTAAATTCCTATCATTCTTATTGTTGCTTTCACTTTCACAAAGTAATCACAAATGTCCATAAAAGTCATCTGGCCAAAACTTGCTTAAGCTATAAGGCTTAGACATCTAGTCACGAGCCACATCTTCCCCAGTTGTGAACTATAGGAAAGAGCTAAGGAGAAAGGCTTCACAGCCTCTGGGCTTCTCTGGGCTCTGACACGAAGCAGAGCCCAGCTTGCCCATCCCAGCTGCTCCCGACCACCCTTCCAGGGTCTCAGTCAGTCATGTGCGCTCACTCGGAAGTCAGCTGATCGCTAGACTCTAGGCCCAGGGGTCTCCAAACTTTTCAGCCCGCGGGCCGCATTAACTATCAAACAGCAGTTTGGGGGCCGACTACACACTCGAGGTCCAAATAAAAAAGAATCAAAACATAGATGTTGTTTTTAATTATTTGTTTAATATTATTTTATTCAGATAAAAAGGTCTCCAGGGGCCGGATGAGAGGGCCTCCGGGCCTTAGTTTGGAGACCCCTGTTAGACTCTAGACTAGAGAATCGGTTCTCAACCTCTTCCCACGTGTCTTTTACACCCATTTCTATACATTGTACCCGTTGTTTTTAAAACAGCTGTTTTTAAATACTGACACTTCTGTTCACTGCCTATCTTTGTGTAAAATAGTGGAAATGAGGTCATAAATTAGGAAAGAAAAATGACTACACTAAAAGTACAAACACAGGTTTAATTTTATAATATTCATAACAGTTAAATATTGATGATGATCAAGTATTTAACAAACCTTTCATTTATTACTATTAATAATATGCATTTGTGTTACTTCAAAAGTCTGTAATAGTTGTTATGCAGATCACTAGACAATTGAAATCAGACTCAAAAGATGCAAGATACTGTCTTAACACCAAACTTGCATTAAGCTTGTTGCAGTACTTATTTTTTCATAAAGGTCTAAGAAGAAAAAGCTCTCTCCACTAGTTCAGTATCAGTAAGTAGTAAAAGGTATTTGAGTGCCTTTAGCTGTCCTATTCCTTACTGACATCTACCCAGAAGGTAGTAAGATGCTTTCTTTTAAAAACAGAATTTAAAGAAGAATCATTTGAAAGTTCGATTAACTGATCCTTTCCAGTGATTGGTAGTTTAGCTTCTTTGGGATTTGCAATTCGGTTGTTTTCTTTCCATGTTGAAGGAAGTACTTATAAAAGGACACTTTAAGTCCTTCCAAGTGACTTACAATATTCTCTTTTATGTTTTGGGATAGGTGCAAGTCATTCTCAGGTAAGAAGTCACACAGAGTTTCAAATACTTCAGGCTATGGGGAAGCTGGGATGACTCAGTGGGTTAGGCGCTCACTTTGCAGCCCCGGGAACCAAGGATTGAATCCGGGCCCCGGCCTGTGTAGACCCATGTGCTGAACTGGGGAGTGCCCCCAGTTCAGTTCTCACTGGGGTGAGACCCCGGCCCAGTTCCTGCCCTGTGCAGCCCCAAGCCCACCTGTGGAATGAAACTATGTGGAAAAACCAATGATGTGCAACTATGGAGACTATTCTGGGATCCTCCCCCTTCTCTCTGTCTCTGACTCTCTATCTCTCTCTCTGTCAAAAACAATAAATAAATCTTTAAAAAAAAAACAAAAAAACTTCAGGCTGACCTCTTTCAATACACGCTTTCCAAAAGTCCAGTTTTTTTATCATTGACTCAATTTGGCTGGTTACTTTGAATATAGTGATTGAGCTGTTTTGAAGTCTAAATTGAGTGTGTTTATTTCTAGAAAAATATCTGATAAATATACAAGACTTTGAAGCCAATCACTGTCCTGAAACTTCTGAGCAAAAGGGAAACAATGGTCTTCAAAAAATACCTGGACTTCATGTCTAAGTTCAAACATCGTGTAAGTACTTTGCCAACTTACCTCCATATGCAAAAGTAATGTCCTGTGAATGCTGTTAATTTCTTTACACAGTGCTTTAAATAATCTGAAATTTCATGGTTGTGACTTAATAAAATTTACAACTTTCACAGCCTCATCAAGAACATCTTTCAGTTCACTAGGAAGAAGTTTGGATGCAAGACTTTGTCTCTGAATGCAGCAGTGACTCCATGGTACGTGGGGAGCTGCTTCTTTAATTCAGCCACATGATAAGGCAACCTGACATGTCAGTGCGTACACCACAATTCCACCAGCTAATCTCCTTCTCAATGAAACAACCATTGATTGCAGTAAAAATACCTTCGCCTGTGGTACGCTCTGTCAATAGGTGACAAGGCAACAGGTTTTCCTCAATTTCATTTCCTACCAAGTACCTCGCAATGATGAGCAGAATAGATAGCTAAATCAGCAGCATCTACACTTTCATTAGCCTGCATAGGAAAATATTTACTTTTTCTAATTCTATTTACTACTACCACTTCAACATCGTCAGACATTTCCTGAATTCAAATAGATTCAAGATACTATATTGTTTGAAGAAGAAGTAGTATTAATTTTGTGGACATATTCTTCCCCAAATGTACAAAAAACAGTATCCTTAATACAAGGAGAAATTAAATCTTCAGTTATGGTGTGGTTTTTACCATATTTAGCTATGCCTCACCTGCATTTTCATTTTCTTTCCTGACATCATGTATGAAGTAACAGTTGGACATTTTTCTAAGCATCAAAAACAATGTTTTCTCTGTTTTTATATATAGGATGTTTAGTTTCTAAATACTGCATGAATAGAGAGGGTTTCATGCACATATTGGATAATATTTCTTCACACACAACACACAGAGGCTTAGAATATCCATCATCCCTACAATGAAAACCCATCTTGAATATACTCCCCAGAGTATTTCCTTTTCTTCTGTGTAGTATCTGAGGCACATGCCTATTTACTGTCCCCCGGTGTGGGTGTACTCGTAGGTGCAGACACGTGTTGAGAAGTACTTGGCGATGGGTTATAATCCACATCAAGTTTTGGTTTTTTAACCGTCCCTGTTTTCAACCACTGATCCACAACTGACACACTTAAAAATCATTGACAATGATAACTGAAACTATGTTAAATATTAAATTTAAAACCTACTTGAAAAGAATCACAATTAAAGATAACACTTTTACTCAGTCAATAACTAAACTGAGTAGTGTGGCTACAGTTGTATTTATATGATTGAGGAAGTTCTAGAAATGTCACAGATGGATTGTTCTGAAACTGTGCAGAATGATTGGTAGATGAGTGGTTTGAGGGAAGGGTTCACAGCCAAGCCCTCACCAATCATCATTCGCTCATGTGATCTAATTTTGCAGTGTCTCCATTAACAGTGACTCAAACTTAACATTCTTTGTTCCATAACTAATGTTTTGCATTTTTTACTTTGTTTTTTCGCCATTACTGATTATTTTTGTGTACCCCTGAACAGCCCAGTATGTACCCCTGGAGGTACACACACCATACCACTTAGGAACCAATACACTAGCACAATGTTATTATCAGAGACAAGTTAACTATCTGCCCAGAGACTATTGCTTTAGCCTTGATTGACGTATTCTTTAGGGTAAAATATGTCAAAGAAAGAGAAAATGCCAACATTTTAGGAGTTTCTTCCAGTCAAAAGCCAATTACAAGAGCAATTGGTCAAACCAGTGGTACATGAAAGTAAGAAAGCAAAATGGAATTGGTACATGAAAACCAAAAGTTCATAGCTGGGTAGAGAGAAACATGTTTCCATTCCCTATTGCCTGTATCCAAATCAAGATTAACCCATATAGTTCCTATCGGGCCTAGCCCACATTCAGTAGCAGTTAAGGCTGGGCTAGCCGGTAGATATTTCTGGTTTACACTTCCTGCTCATCAAAATGATAACAAGTGACCTTCTAAGCACTTCTTGTTTTGCTCCAAGCCACTCCCTTCTTAATCACCTGCTGCTCCAGGTTGTGCCTTTTGGGGTTTCTATAGTTATTTTAATTCTAGCAGGGTTATATCTCTATTGTTCTTTTTATCAACTTTGAGAAATAAGGATTCACTCCTTGCTATGAATAATATTTGGTTCCCTTACATTTCCCCCTCTCATTTTTTCTACTTCCCTTTTCCCAGTTGCTAATATTTATAGCTTAGTTTCTCTTATTGGTTACATTTGTAGGATTAAATAAGATACCAGTGTTTATTTCTCATTTCAACAACTTCATATGTATTTGATAAGGATATTGCGTGGTCTATCTTTTTTTCCTTCCTCCATACCCCAGTATCTGTCAACTCTTCTTACACATTTACATGGTCAAAATTGATAGCATTTAAGTTCTTTTCCGTAATCATAATTAAGCCTTCTGTAGGTTTGCTTAAGGATTGACTCAAATGATAATCTATAATTTACAAACAGGCTTTCTATTGTCATAATAATATAAATATCTTCACTTGTGGACCAATCTTTTTCTTTCCTGAGGTATCGACACAGCTCCCTTTCAATTTCTGCTCCCATCAGAAAGCTTGCACATTAGCTGCTGCCCAGCTGTCCCCAGGGGGCTTCCCTTCCTGCCCTTCTTCTAGGTGAGAATTATTATCTCCTGGATGATGTTTTCCATTTTCCTGAAATTCACTGTCTTTTTTTTTTTTTTTTTTTTTTCAGAATTATAATCTATAATTTCTTACATGTTTGATATATTTTTCCCCTCTCCACTTGACTGGGGATTTGGCTGGGTATATTAATAGAATTCTATGATCAAAGTTACTTTCCCTTGGAAATTTGAAGATCTTATTTCATTGTCTTCCAGCATCCAATGTTGCAGATAAGAAGTCAAAGGCTAATTTGATGCTCATTCTCCAGATGGTAACCTTTTATTTATTTATTTATTTATTTATTTATTTATTTATTTATTTATTATTTATATATTTCTTTTGTATTAAAAGCCACTTAGGAGTTTCTTTTCTTTTTTTATGCTCTAAAGTTTCATAGGTAAGCATATAAGTATTTTTAAAAAACTGGTTTTAAGTGATTTTAATAGATCTGCTTTTTAAAAGAAAATCATAATTTTTATTGCAATATAGCTTTCACATACAATATTAGTTTCAGATGTATACCATAGTTATTCAATATTAACATACCTAAAAAGTGATCACCATGATAATTCCAGCAACCATTTGACACTGTACCAGTACTATCACAATATTACTGAGGATACTCCCTATGCCACAGATTACATCCCCATGACTTATTAGTTTTATAGCTGGATATTTGAATCTCTTATTCCCCCTCACCTTATTTTCCTCTTTTTTAATTTTTCACTTACAGTTGACATTCAATATTATTTTATATTAATTTCAGATGTACAGCGCACTGGTTATACATTCACATAACTTAAGAAGTGATTCCCCTGACTTGTCTAATACCCGTCTGTCACTATACATAGTTATTACCATATTATTGACTATGTTCCCTATGCTTTACTTTACATCCCCGTGACAATTTTGTAACTACCAATTTATATTTCTTAATCCCTTTACCCTTTTCACTCTTTTATCCTTGTTTCTTCAAGTTGGTTTTTAATTTTTTGTTCTGTTTCTTCTCCTTTGGTAGCCCTATGATGTGAATGTCAGTATGCTTGATGGTGTCCAAGAGGCCACTTAAACTGTCCTCACTTGTTTGAATTCTTTTTTCTTTTTGTTATTCTGATTAGGTGTTTCCTGCTACCTTATCTTCAAAATCGCTGATTCTATCTTCTGCTTCAGCTAATCTACTGCTGATTCCTTCCAATGTATTTTTCCTTTCAGTTATTGTATTCTTTATTTATGACTAGTTCTTTTTCATGTTTTATACTTCCATTTTTATGTTTCCTATCTCTAAGTTGAAGTTCTCATTGAGGTCACTGAGCATCCTTATAACTAATGTTTTGAACTCTGCATCTAGATTTCTTGTCTCCATTTTTAGTTCTTTTTGTGGAGCTTTGTTCTCTTCTTTTATTTGGGATATATATATATATATATATATATATATATATATATGTATATATAATTTTTTTTTTGGTCTTCCCATTCTACCTGTCTCCCTGTTGTTTCTATGTATTAAGTAGGGCTGCAGTGTCTCCTGGTATTATTAGTGTAGCCTCATGTAGTAGGTGTCCTGTGAGGCCTAGTGACACAGTCACTCCTGGCACATCCCTTGTGTGGGTTGTACGTTCCCTCCTGCTGTAGTTGAGCCTCAGTTGCTGTTTGCACATCAACGGGAGGAGTCGACCCTCAGGCTGATTGGTTGTGAGGATTGGCTGTGACTACAGTGGAGGAGCTGTGATGCAGGGGCTGACCCTACAGAGCAGGACTTGCTTTAGCAGGACTCTGGTGTCTGCAAAGGCAGCCGGGTACTATTCTGGCTGGCTCAGAAGCTAGCCACTGTTTGTACCAGCCCCAGGGCCTCCTGGGAGGGGACCCAATGAAGGACAAATGCAGCCATGGCCAGTGCCCATGTCAGGGCCACCTTGAGTCACCAAGCAATCCACAGATGGCTGCCGTGTTGTGCTTAGAGGTGCTTTGAGAGGCTAAGTGTTGCAAACCAAGGCCGACTGTCACTAGTGCCAGGCCTAAGGCTGCTCAGCCAGAGGAACAGAACATGCTGAAGCCAAATGCTGCCTGTTTGGACTCTGTGAACCTTTGAGAGCTTTAGGAGACAATGGAATAAAGAGTGGCTCATGCAGCATAAGCCCAAACAGGCTATTTGTATGGAAAAGCCACTGGACAAGATTTAGGTGTGCCAGAAAATTGGGTGGAGTGAGATGTCAGGGAATCGCCAGGTTGAGGCCGATGAGTGGTGTTAGACAGGTTGATGAAGACTCGGATATGATGGTGCTCATATCTGCACACTTGGAAAAAGAGAGGGTTCAGCAAAGAAGTGACGGCTTCTGCCAACTCCTCCTGGGAGAAAGCTGCCCCTCCAGCCTTTGCCCTGAAGCCATAAAATTCAATTTCTCCCTGTATGTCCCTGGAGCCTTTCGAGCTGCTACCTCAGCGCTAGAGCTCAGAGCAAGTGAGTCCTTTAGCATGTAAGTCTGTGCACAGCTCCTTTAAGAGGAATGCCTGGGATTGCTCATCTCACTCAGTTACAGTCTCCACTGGTTTTCACAGCCAGAAGTTATGGAAACTTCTCTTTCTGGCACTGGAACCCTAGGCTGGGGAGGCTGGTGTAGTGCCAGGACCCCTCGCTTCTCAGTAGGAAGGGCACCTCTACAGCCGAGATGTGCCTCCCAATTCTTAATGGTCACATGCAACTGTGGAACCAGTTTGTTCTGTGCTTCTGTTCCTCCTATCAGTGTCACAGTGTCATCTTCTGTATGTCCTTACTTGTTAGAGGGACTTCTTTAAGATGAAAAAAGATTTTTAAAATGTGACTAATAAAATGGCAATAACTACATATCTAACAACAATTACTTTAAATGTAATTGGAGTAACTATTTCAATCAAAAAACACAGTATGGCTGAATGGATAAGAAAACAAAACCCTTACATGTGCTGTTTATAAGAGACTTACATCTGATCAAAAGAGAGAGAGTCTGAAAGTAAAAGGCTGGAAAAAGATATTTCATGAAAATGGAAATGGTAAAGTACTTAGACAAAATGACTTTAAAACGAAGGTTATATAACAAGAAACAAAAATGTGTAACCACTACGCTGTACACCTGAAATTAATATAAAATTAATATAAAATAAGATTGAATGTCAACTGTAATTGAAAAAATTAGAAAAGAGGGAAAGGTGAAGTGAAATAAGAGGTTCAAATCTGCAGTTATAAAACATGTAGATGTAACGTATAGCATAGGAAATCTAGTTAGTAATATTGTGATATCATAGTACAGTGGCAGGTGATCGCTGCAGTGACGGCGATCACTTTTTTTTTTTTAATTAATTTATTTATTTTTATTTTTGACAGAGATAGAGAGATACAGAGACAGAGACAGAGAGAGAACTGAACTGGGGGAGCTCCCAGTTCAGCACATGGTTCCGCACGGGCTGGGCCGGGATTCGATCCTCGGTCCCCGGCGCTGCAAAGTGAGCACTTAACCCACTGAGCCATCCCGGCTTCCCCGATCACTTCTTTAGGTATAGAAATGTTGAATAACTATGGTGTACATCTGAAACTAATATAATATTGTATATTAGCTATATTTTAATAAAAGACCTTAAAAAAAAGAAGTAACTGTTCACCAAGGTTTATGAACACTAAGAACTCGACGTAGAAAAGCTTAGGGTCATTATAAGGCATATGATTAAAGGGTGTTTAATGGACTGAGGAGACACATAAGAATTCTCCTAATTTAGGGGATGCTGGGATAGCTCAGCAGATGGAGCACTTGCCTTGCCACTGCAAGGTCTGGGGATCAAATCCTATCCTGCCCTTGCAAGCCATATGGTGAACTGCAGCACAACTGGTAACCACTGGGAGGGCTTGGCAGTGAAGGTTCTCACCTCCCACGTGGGAGGCCCCCAGTTTAGTTCCTGCCCCACACGGCCCCACACCTACCTATGTGGAAGGAAACTATGTCACAACTAATGATGTACAGCTATGAAGACTGTTCTGGGCCCTCCCCCCTTCTCTCTCTCTCTCTCTCTCCCTCACCTTCTTTCAAACAATAATACTTAAAAAAAAAAATTCTCTAATTCAGATACAACTATCTTGAGCTATTTCATGTTACTATACACAATTTTCTTTTTCAATTTATGTTTATATACTGCTTAGTGTGAACTTTATGATTTTACATTCACAATATATTTGCAAAAGTTCTAAGTTATTATCTAGTAAAAAATTACAGTTAATATTTATTGGGAACTTTCTACATACTGAGCACTATTCTAAGCGCTTCATACCTATTAACTTACAACAAACCTAGAAGGTCGACATTTTTATGCTATTCCCATAATGAATCTGAGGCACACAGAGGGTCACTTGCCCACAGAGTCACAGGTAGGAAGTGGCAGAGCTAGAGTTCAAGCCAGGTGGTCCAGTTTTAAGGCCAGAACTCTTTTTTTTGTTTTTTTAAGATTTATTTTTATTGTTTTTGACCAATAGAGACAGACATTCCAGCATCTCCTAAGGGCAGAACTCTTTAACTACTACAACATCCTCTCTCTAAAGCAGGGGTCTCTAACTCTCAGACCATGGACTAGTACTGGTCTGTGGCCTGTTAGGAACCTGGCCTCACAGCAGGAGGTGAGTGGTAGGTGAGCAAGCAAAGCTTCATCTGTATTTACAGCCGGTCCCCATCACTCTCATTACTGCCTGAGTTCCACCTCCTGTTGGATCTGCAGTGGCATTAGATTCTCACAGGAGCTTGAATCCTATTGTGAATTATGCATGCGCATTCCCAACCCCACTCCCATCTGCCATCCATGCAAAAATTGTCTTTCATGAATCTAGTTCCTGGTACAAAAATGGTGGGACCACTGCTCTAAAGGCTTTGCAAGAATAGTTCCAAAGAAGTAAGTCCCCTCCCCTCTATTTTCAGCAAATCTGGCAAATTTTTTATCATTCCAAGTAATCATTTCAAGACTTCAGAAGAGTTTGTGCTGATTTGGCGAAGTCCTACAAAAGAAATAAAAAGCAAATTTCAAAACTCATAGGATTACTTTTCAAAATTAAGATGGCATAGGAATGAAATAGAGGAGGAAATAAACAAATAAATACAGTACTTGGTGTCCAAAATGGCCATTCATCAAGATGCATCAGCACCACCCAACTTAAGTTTGATGAGTTCAATACTTTTAGGATCAGGAGAACTTTTGGTGACCTGTATAAATGAGCTGAACTTCTCAGTTAAGATGGGTCTAGGGGCTGGACCTCAGCTCTGAGGGCTAAATTTCTTCATTCCATCCTTCTTCTAGGTCACTGTCAAAACCACTGCTAATTTTACACTGCAGTGATCTGTGCCTTTTCCTGGCCTGAGGAGAAATAGAAAGCTTAACAGTTCTGAGAGCTGTTGACACCATGTACTCAGAAACACAATCAGAAAATGTTAAAGAAAAATATCCCTGAAGGATGTGAATAAAGGATGTGGACATTTGCACATGGAAACTCTCCGCTATAACAGCTTCACTTCCCAGCTCTGTAGCCAAAACAATGAACAGGGCAGAGAGTGTGCAGGGGCACATGCCTGAGGCTTGAATAGAGCACAGTAAGGGGTGAGCACTCTTAGCAAAGCTTTGACTGACCATTTGCCGGTAACCAGAGGATTCTAGGGTGCTCAACAGAGAGGTTGCAATGACACCAAGGATGCCTATGAGAGGACTGGGAAATCCAGTTCCACCCCAAACACTGTCAAATGTAGTTGTTTGCTCTCCTGTTTGGCAAACATACCCTGATGCATTTTTAAGTAATTTCCCCCATTAAGCACATAGCCCGTGCAACCTAAGCTCCTACGCTTAAAAATAAGCAGGGGTGGGGTGGAGGGTGCATTTTCTGAACTCTACAATTGGATACTTGGTCTGAGAACAGAACAGCATGTTTGAACTGAGAACAGTTAGGGTACTTTATGATCCCTGTCAGCATAAGCAATAAGAAAAAGGTAAGAAAAGGGAAAGAGAAGGGGTGGCTGGAGAGAAAGTGAACTCCAAATTCTTGCTTGGAATCATGCACTGGACAGACCCATGAGGACTCGGATGGAAATGCCACTCCAGTCCTGAGTTTCATTTAAATAGCCTAAGCAATAGCCTCAGTCTTCTCCTTTGTATATGATGAAAGGTATTTTTGGTTGGTTTTTGTTTGTTTGTTTGTTTGTTTGTTTTGTTTTTTCTTACAAATACAAGAATCTCTCAATGTTTTTTGTTATTTACCAGGGATAGATGTAGACAGCTTCATTCTCGATTTAATTATTATTTACTCAATATAAATGGCTTTCATTCTTTCATTCACTTACTCAATATTATATAGCAAGCGCTGATCTAGGTGCAGGATATTTACAGGTAATTAAGCCATTGTCCTAGTTGGTGGGAAAATGAGAGATGTTTAATTTGTTATATGTGAAGGCAATAACCATGATGTGGTGATTGCAGAAAGGAGAGGACGATTAAACAGAGGGGACAAGATTCGAGACCCAAAGTATTCCGGTAAGTGATGAAGGGAGAGAAGAAGAAGAAGGGTCTAAGGCCATGCTCTCATTAAAATACGAATCTAGGACTTTGTACATCCCTGTCTGAGCCTTCATCCCACCATGAACATGGGCTTTAGAGGCCTTCCTCCAAGTTCTTAGATTCTGATGCTATGTGAGTCTCAGAGGGGCTGTTTAAGCAATTTTGCAGCATTAAATAAATCAACAATGGGACTCCAGGCAATGACCTTAAGTGAGTCCTTGGCTCAGGTGCAAGGGAAGACCTTGCTCAAGTGGAGAACAATTCCCCTGCCTAGGGGTCCCTCCTGGAGGTGAGAGGCTGTGAGGGAGTGAGCATGGCATGGCGGTGGGCATGCTGAACTCTGCTCCACAGCAAACAGAACCACAGAGAAGGTGCTCCTGAGGCAGCTGGAAAGGGATGATTAAGAGGCAGCGAAAGTCTCATGGATCCTGTCCGAGCATTATGCTTTCTGAAGATAATGATGATGAACGAAATGACAAATGAGCTATGATATTCCTATAAAAACCCTCCTGTCCTCTCCTGCCTTCTTTTCTTCTCTTATTCTCTTTCCTGTCTCCAAATCCATTTCTCTAACTCTGATGATTCAAACCCATTTTCCTATAAAGACAATCTGAACGTGTCCTCCATGTAGACTCCACATAAGCCACCGGAAGCCTGTCTCCCTCGCTAACAGTGACAACGAGGCCCATCTCAGCTGACACAGGCTGTTTTTACGTGAAGTATTTGACAGTTCTATGTTTTGTTCTGATGATTGTTAGCTCTTTTGGCTCATTGGTGTTGGAAATAAATCACATCTAACCTCTTTTGTACTAAAATTAACTGTCTCCTTGGACTGATTACCTTGCCCTGTGGTCTCTGTGGAGTTGCACCCACAGGATCTCCAACGTGCCTGACAGCCCGAGCAGCCTGCTAAAGTTACGTGTGAGGGGACTGTGGCTGGCTTTCCCAGGCTCCAGTCAAGAGGGCTTGGCTTCTCCTAAAAGCAGCAGAAATGCTTTAGCAAAGTTCAGAACCAAAGCAGGAAACAGAACCCCACTGACGTGTGTGTGCAACAGAGGCTCCAGTGAGACAGGAAACTAGACCATTTCAAACAGGTCCATCTGCCTGGTTACCAGGAGGGTTTAGTTGTCTCAACAATATATTGTAAGTACTAGTAGAACTTGTCAGAAATAATTTTTGTCTGATAAAATTCTTTTTAAAGAAGAAAGAGCACCGTTTAAGGACAAAAATCAAAAAATAAATAAATCATTACTTTTAAACGTGTGAAACAGATACAAGGCTCTGTCACAATGTAAGACATATGCACAGGTTCCTATTTTAGAGGGTACGAAGGGTTGTCCATGAGAAAAAATAGTTTGATGGCCTCAACAGAGGAGGAAATGGGACAGGAGTGGTGTCACGTGACAGGCAGCTGATTGATTCCCTAATTTTAAGAGCTGACTTTAATTAAGCTAAACCAAAGTGCATGGCTTACCTCTTGACGTTGTCACCCACCCTTACAAACGCAAGGATGACCACCTTCTGGCCTCAAATTATTTCCTCCCCAAGAGGATGTTCTGCCAACCTCTTGGACTTCTCCCCAGTTCAATTCTCTAGCTCTTTCTGCACTTCTCTGATTAGGTGGACTCCTAAATGAAATTCAGTACAATCAAAACAGTATCCCAGAACCATTAAAAGGTTTAAACCAGGGATTCTCAACCCTGTGCCCGCGGGCGCCATGGCGCCCGCAGCCCGATTTGTGTGCGCCCGCCATTATTTGACTGCATCAGAAGTTTTTCATAAACACTAAGTAAAACTATAATTTATTTTTATACATTTGTTAGAATTTTAAAATATTGTTTGAGTATCTACACAGGGTTAGTATATTCGTTGGTATGTTTGCGATATCGTATGTATAAGTTTTTCCCTAGCTTTCGCCTTTGTACACGTCGCGTCTTCTGTAGCCGCTGCGCTCTTTAAACTCTCCTCCACCCAACCGGGAGACGCCAAGTTGCCATTTTCATTGTGGTTGCTGGACTGATCGGGTCGTGACGGTTAGCTAGGATCACAGTGTTTTGATTTATTCAATTTTAAATGAACTAAAAGCGAGGTAGGTCATCTATTATTATGGTGGCAATTTGATATGATATTGTAGTTCTATAACTATTTTTATTTTTATTTTTTTAGTCCTAAAATGAGTGGACCAAATAAGAGAAAACAAACCTATAATTTTAACACAGACTGGGAGGAATCATATTGTTTTATTAATTTAAAAGGTAAATGCGTTTGCCTGTTGTGTGGCAGTAGTATTGCAGTGCCGAAAAAACATAATGTTGAACGTCACTTTCAGACAAGTCATACCACTTTTGATATGAATTATCCACTTAAATCTGAAGTAAGAAAGAAAAAAATAAATCAACTAAAATGAAGTTGAACTACTCAACAGACTGTTTTCACTAGACATATGGAAAAATCTAAAAAGGCAACCATTGCTTCTTTCAAAATTTCTCACATGCTCGCAAAGAAGAAAAAACCTTTCCAGGATGGTGAATTGTTCAAAGAAGCATTTCTGACTGCTGCCGATTGTTTGTTTGAGGAATATTCTAAAAAGCGTGAGATTGTC
>PVKE010001497.1:68044-88044 GCA_004027555.1 Craseonycteris thonglongyai
AAACTTTCAGAACATACGCCAGGTCGATAAACATGCCTTTGCATAAGTTGTCTGCGATAACTACCGATGGGGCACCAGCAATGGTTGGTCAAAACAAAGGATTGATTGCCCTTTGCAGGAAAGATGAATCATTTTCAAACTTTATGTCCTACCACTGTATTATCCATCAGGAAGCTTTGTGTTGTAAAATACTGCCCTTCTGTATCAATCCTTTTACTTGCCAAATAAATGTAATAGAACTAGCCGCATGTATTGCAAACCTTGTTCAGAGGAAAGCAGAACTAGAGTTAGAAATTTTGAACCTTAAGAATGATATTTTGCTAAAATCCTTAATATCAGAGGACTTACGGAACATAGTCGACAAAGAAAGGTTCCCATTTTTTAAAAAAGCGGCATATAAAATCAAATCGTTTTTCGGGTCAACATATTTATGCGAATCTTTGTTTTCAAACATGAATTTAATAAAATCACGATATAGATCTCGACTTACTGATGAGCATCTTAATAATTGTTTGCTAATAGGGTTTTCGTCATACTCTCCTAAGTATGAGACACTGGCCAATGAAATGCAATGCCAAAGATCACACTGACAGATTGGTTTTTTTTATGTTTCCTTTTATGTTTTTTTAAATGATTTTATTATACGTGTGTTTTTTATTTACTTTGTATTACGTTTTGTATATATGTTTCTTTGTGTGTATATAATTTGTACAATAAATTTATCATTTTAAAATTATTTTTGTTTATTACTTTTTATTCTTGTTCAATAATAAATATCCTTAGAAATAGCTGGTGCCTGCTGCCCTACCGATATTTTAGAATGCGCCCTAGGGTATAAAAAGGTTGGGAACCCCTGGTTTAAACACTGGTTTGTCTTCCTGATTTCCTGTTTCCTACTAACAGTAGTGCCATTCTGCTAGACATATATGCTGAAGACCTGAGCAACAAACATCCTCCCACCAGCCTGCCCAGCGCTCTAATGCAGCAGTCTTCATTGTGTCACTCCTGGTGGAAACATCATCAGTGCCTTTTCTTCAGCTCTTACAGGACAGGGCTCCAATTGCTCCTCATGATTCCACAGTTTTGCCAGACACTACAGGGTCTCTACCCATAAGTCAGCCTCACACTCCTGAAGGAAGCATCTGCTCTAGCCACGCCTGTCCCCAAAGGCAACTAGCTCCTTTTTACCTCCCAGTCTCTCTGGTGCCATGCCTTCCACCTGGAATGCCTTATCCTTCTCTCAACATATTTAAACCCTTCCTATGTATCCGAGTTTAGCTCAAGACATGTCATCTATGAAGGTTTGGGGGTCACCCAAGCGCATCGTAGTCTCTCCCTCTTCCACTGTGTCTGCACAACTCACTTGGCTCTTACCATTTACTCCCTTATGTTATCGTTAGTTCAGCAAAGATTTTTTTAAGACTTCTTTCTTTTTTTGACAGAGAGACAGACAGAGAGAAACAGAGAGAAGGGGGAGGGCCCAGAGCAGTCTCCATAGTTGACAGCATTAGTTTTCCATATAGTTTTACTCCACAGGCAGGCACAGGGCTGCACAGGGCAGGAACTGGGCCAGGAGCCTTCCGCGTAGGCCCTGGCAAGAACTGAACTGGGGGCACACCCCAGCTCAGCATATGAGTCCACCTGGGCCAGAGCCGGGATTCGATCCTCGGGCTCCGGGGCTGCAAAGCGAGTGCTTAACCTGCTGAGCCATCCCAGCTTCCCCAGCAAACATTTTTGAGCACCTACTATCTCCTCTATGACAGGCTCTGTAGTACTTGCTAATCATAAAAGGTTAACAAAAGATACAAAGTATGGCGGAAAAGGGAAGATGGGCTGAACAAGTGGGTCCAAGAGAAGAAACCTTTAAATAAAAGCAATGTAAAGGAGCCCAACACCAGAGGAAACAGGCCCAGTGATACAGCTGCTATCTCAGCTCCAGGCCCACCTTGTTGCCTCCCCACTGTCATGCTGACCGGGATTCCACAGGCCTCATTTGTGCTTTGCCAGGTGACTCCCGGAAAAGCCCTGTTCTGAGGCAGTGCTAGAGGAAGACAGGGGCTAGGCAAGGAGGAAGGCACCTGTTCCTTCCTGTCTGCTACCTGCTGCTTCCTGTGGGTTTCCTGTCTGTCTGTGGTTTCCTTGGGTGTCACCCCCGCCATAGTTTTTCACCTCACCAGTGACAGTTTCATTTGGTAGCAATAGCTACATCCAGCCTGAAGTTTTTCCAAATCATAGAACTAGCCTCTCTCCCTCCATCCTGAGACCCTGCGACCTGCCAGCCCACATGGGCTTTCCTCCTCAGAGTCTGGGTCCCAGTCTTTTTCTTTCTTTTCTTCCTTTTTTTTAAAGATTTATTTTATTGTTTGTGATAGAGACTGAGAGAGACAGAGAGAAGGGGGAGGGCCCAGAGCAGTCTCCATAGTTGTACGTCATCAGTTTTTCAATATGGTTTTGTTCCACACAGGTGGGCGGGGCCGCGCAGGGCAGGAACTGGGCTGGGGGCCTCCTGTGTGGGAGGCACAACCCCTCAAACCAGGGGCAGAGGGGAGAGAACTGAGCTGGAGGCCTCCCACATGGGAAGCACACACCAGTTCAGCATATGGGTCCACACAGGGTGGGGCCAAGATTCGATCCTAGGTTCCTGGGGCTGCAAAGCGAGCACTTAACCTCCGGAGCCATCCCGGCTTCCCCCAGTCTTTTTCTAATGCATAGATACCAACACAGCCAAATATCACCTTCTCCTCAGAGGTCTCACTTCCACCTCCATGGGGCTCCTCCTTTAACCTCCTCAGCTTTAATAATTACAATCCTGCCTTTTTGTTCTCTCAGCCCTAAGGGTAATAAATGCTTCCTGCTCTCATGATATCTTAGAGTCCCCATTGTACCCTTTCAGTTACCTAGGTAACACTTTTTTATACTAAACTCTCTCTATTCAATAACTGGTATGGGTTGTAGCTCCTGATTGGACCCTGACTGATACAGAAGAACTAGTTTAGGGGCATAGATTAAAATAGTGCAAAATGGTATCACTAACAAGCTAATAGATAAGTTAAATATTCAAACAATCTAAAAGAAGGAAGAAAAGAGAATGAAAGGAATAAAATTCAGAGGGGACAAACTAAATCCAACCCTATCACTAATTACAATAATGGACTAAAGTGCTCAACAAAATGCAGAAATGATAAGACTTGATTTTTTAAATGCAAGATCCTACAATATCCAGTCTATAAGTGATACATTTGAAATAGGATAACACATATAGATTGAAAATAAGTGGACAAAAATGTATACAATTTAAACAGTAAATATATATAGAAAGGCCAGAAAAGCTACACTAATAAGATATAAAGTAAACTTTAAGGCAAGAGTATATCAAAGATAAACATGAATATTTTATAATGATTAAAGAGAAAAATCATCAGAAAAATATAATAATCATAAATGTGTATGTAGATAAAAATAGAGTTTCAAAATACATGAAACTAAAATAGACAAAATTAAAGGGAGAAATATACAAACCACAATCATAGTGAGAGATTTAAATACCCTTTTCTCAACAATTTATAGAATGACCAAATAAAAATCACTACAGGAATAACTCGGAGATATTCTGGATTTGGTTCCAGACCACTACAATAAAGCAAATAACACAATTAAGTGAGTCATATAAATTTTTTTAATTTCCCAGGGCATATAAGTTATGTTTATACTATACTATAGTGTAGTCTATTAAGTGTGTAATAGCATTATGTCTAAGAAAGTATATACCTTAATTAAAAATACTTTACTGCTAAAAAATGCTAAGATCACTAATCATAGACCACCCTAAAAATATAATAATATTAAAAAAGTTCGAAATATTGTAAGAATTATCAAAATGTGATACAGGGACAAAAAGTGAGCAAATGTTGTTGTAAAAATGGCACTGATAAGTTTGCTTGATGCAGGGTTGCCACAAACTTTCAATTTGTAAAAAAATGCAATATCTGAGAAGCACAATAATGTGAAGTACAATAAAATGAGGTCTGCCTGTGTATACTATATTTTGCCATGTATAATATGGACTTTATGCCCAAATTTGTGAGGCAAAAATAAGGATGCATATTATACATGGGTAGTACGAATTCTGTATCTACATAAATGTTTTTAATTCATTCATTTGTGCTTATGAGTTAAAAGTGTAACTTTAGAAATCAATAATGATATTCATAGGCAAAATAATAGCCTGGAATACAATAATTGGTTTTTATGAGTATCAAAATATTTTATATATAAAATTTCTTATAACTTATATCTGCTCCTGTGTTTTGTAATTATTTGTTACATAAAATTTTTTGTACCATAATATGTTAAAATAAATACTAAAATTCCTTTATAATACAAAAACAAGTACTTAAATATAAACAAATAAAAATTTGAATTAAAAAACTAAAATGAAAGATTTTTTTTCCTGAGAGTTTAGGCCAAAAACATGGGTGCACATTATACACAGGAGCGCATTATATGTGCTAAAATATGGTACATAGAAGATCTGATAACACTATCAATATGACCTAATTGATATTTTATAGATATTTATGCAGTTTATCACTCAACAATTTCTTATCAAGTACAATTGTATATCCACCAAGATGGTACATATGTCAGACCACAAAACAAGTCCAAAAATTTTAAAAGAATTGAAAACCATAATATGAGAGGATTAAACAACAAACATGTAATTTAAACTCAGTTCCAGAAATTAAAATAATGAAACTGCCAACACCAACATTATAAACCAATCAAGCCTTTCTCCAAAATAATTTACACCAAAATTTCATTCCTGGGAAAGTTCAGAATACCTGGGATATAGTGGAAGGTAGAATTAAGGAGCAGGTCACAAAATACTCTCAGATGGGGTAAATTAGACTACTCATAAAGAAACTAACTGAACTGGCATAAGACTAATCAATAGCAATACCAGATGTTGGAAGAGTGGAGCAATGTCTTCAAAACTTCAGGTGACAATAATTTTCAATCTAGAATTCTATTCCCAGCCTGTCAGTCATGCAGAAGTAGCATAAAGACATCTTACACATGCAAGAACAAAAACATTATAATGTTTTAGGAAGTTACTGGAAAGCGTGCATCAACAAACAAGTAGTAAATTTTTTTTATAGGAAAAAAAAAGACATGAAATAAACAAATTTTAAAAACAGACTAGAAGAGAGACAAAAGCATCATATAATATGATATCTGTGCAATCTTCCAGAAAGAAAGAAAAAAAAATCCATATTGAAGCAGAAGAGAAAAATTTCTGGAAAAGTTTGTCTAGAAAAATTAGAGCCACTTTACATGAGCTGGCACACAAAACTTTTTACTTATAATAGAGATATTGGAACATTTGGAAAATTAATCATAAGTATATAGAAAGAGACATGAGGGAAAATGAAGCATTGTCATTTCGAGGAGAAATAAAGGGAAGGAAAAGGAAAGAAGCACAGTTGTAAGGCACTATTTGGCTCATCATTGAATGATACTTGCATGTGCATAATAAATTAAAATTGTTTTATTTAAACAATTATGTGGAAAGAGAAAGAAAATGCATAGAGTTAAGTCTTTATCACAATGGCAAAAAATACAATAAAATGTGCCTAAACTGTATCAGTCAAGAAATAAGCATATTATTTAGATTGAGTTAATAGCACTTAGAATAGTGACTGTTACATACTAAGCAGTGTCAGCTATTATTAGAAACATGAAATTAAATATCAAGGGAAAGAGCTAGAAAATTTGAGAGTTGTCTCTTGGGCATAAAATTCAGAGTGAGGAGCAAAATTATTCTAGTTCGTTACAAGCGTTTTAGTACTATGTGACTTTTAAAATAATATACTTGTATTGCTTTTATAGAAATAAAAATTAAATTCATAATAAAACAGCTATATTATAGAATAAAATATAAGCATAAAAATGTTAAGGCATTTTAAATAAGGAAGTAAAAAGTAATTTATGAGTATGGTAAATGTAAATTTTAAGAAACAAAGTATGTATTATAAAAATAAAAAAGCATATTAGCTCTTTATATACTACTGAGTTAAAAAAAAATAAAAGAATTTTTTAAAACTCAGTTATGCTCAAGAAACATACTTCAGAAACAAATAAACAAAACAAAAACCTAAAACACCAGACAGGTCTCCCTAAAAAGAGAAATTGAAAATAAGAGAAACAGATGGGAAACCAGGGTGTTAAGTGAAAACTAAAGCTGAATATCCAATGCACAACATGGATACAAATCACCTACATAAAGTTAGAAGTCAGGAGAGTGCTTTACAGTCATCCATGGCTGCCAAAATATCTCCATCCATCAGCCCAAGATTATAGACAACAAGACCTCACCAGCCCACAAATGGAGGTAAGCACTGAGTTCTTATATTACAACTAAAACCCTACTCTACACTGCATTCAGGGGAAGGACCAAGAATCACACTGTTTTTGCCAGGTGACAGACCCAACCAATTCACAAACATAAGCCTTGGTCAGAAACAGGCTGAAGACCTGGGGCAGAAGCACCATGAAATTAGGCCCACAAGACATCAAGTCCCAAGAAAATGGAAAGATGAGTTCACAAACAGAAATTAAAAGTATATATTTTTAAAAATCCATTTCAAGGAGACAGAGCCAATAAACCAGAAAACTGGAGATGTTAACCCCCAAGAAAATAGAGATAGTTGAGCAATATAAAAGGAATATTAAAATGAGTGTTTTAAATCTTCAAAGAGATAAAAGAAGGAATAACATCCATGAAAGAACACTAGGAAATAATAAAATAAAAAATTTCTTGAAAATCAGTATTATTTATGAAATAAAAAATTTGATAGGTTAAAAAAGTTAGACATGA
The DNA here is from genome assembly GCA_004027555.1 of Craseonycteris thonglongyai. Taxonomy (NCBI): domain Eukaryota; kingdom Metazoa; phylum Chordata; class Mammalia; order Chiroptera; family Craseonycteridae; genus Craseonycteris; species Craseonycteris thonglongyai. Next base: position 74,922 of record PVKE010001497.1, read on the forward strand.
AGATGCTGGGATGGCTCAGTGGGTGGAGCACTCACTTTGTGTCTCCGGAGACTGAAGATGGAGTCCCAGCCCTGACCCGTGCGGACCCATAGGCTGAACTGGAATGTGCCTCCCATGTTGGAGGCCCCCAGTTTGGTTCCTGCTGGGGTGAGCCTCCTATGTGGAAGGCCCCCGGTTCCCCTCCTGGGAGGCCCCTGGCAGCTTCCTGCCCTGCACAGCCCATGCCCACCTGTGGAATGAAATGATGTAGAAAATTAATGACGTGCAACTGTGGAGATTGCTCTGGACCCCTTCTCTGTCTCTCTCTCTCTCTCTGTCTGTCAAAAACAATAAAAATAAATCTTAAAAAATAGTTTTGTTAAAAAAATGAAAATGTAAATATGTATGTTAGAAGTCTAGAAAAATGCATTACAAGAATAGAAACACTGGGGAAGCCGGAATGGCTCAGTGGGTTAGGCGCTCACTTTGCAACCCCAGGGACCGAGGATCGAATCCCGGCCCTGGCCCGTGTGGACCCATATTCTGAATTGGGGAGTGCCCCCAGTTTAGTTCTCACCGGGGTGAGACCACGGCCCAGTTCCTGCCCTGTGCAGCCCCACACCCACCTGTGGAATGAAACTATGTGGAAAAACCAATGATGTGCAACTATGAAGACTGTTCTGGGCCCTCCCCCTTCTCTCTGTCTCTGACTCTGTATCTCTCTCTCTCTCTCTCTCTCTCTCTCTCTCTCTCTCTCTCTCTCTCTCTTTTGCTGTCAAAACCAATAAATAAATCTTTAAAAAAAAAAAAAAAGAATAGAAACACTAAGTGTAAGTTCCAAACCAATAGAAGAGAGAGAAACAAAACTCAATCAACTCACACAAGAAGAAAGAAAGAGCGATGCTGAGATAGCTTAATGGTTGAGTGCTTGCTTTGTAATCGCAAGGTCCAGGGTTTGATTCTGGGCCCAGCCTGTGCAACCCCATATGCTGAACTGCTGTGCAAGTGGTAACCACCAGGATGGCAGGGAAGGGTCTCACTTCTCATGTAGGAGGCCCCCAGTTCAGTCCCTGCCTCATCTGGCCCCACGTCCGCCTGTGTGGAATGAAACTATGTCACAACTAGTGATGCATGACTATGGAGACTGCTCTGGGCCCTCCCCATTCTTTCTCTCTCTCTCTCTCTCTCTCTCTCTCTCTCTCTCTGTCTCTCTCTGTCTCGTATCTTCTAAATAAAAATTTAAAAAGAAAACATAAAATGATAGAGCAGAATGTCTTAGTAGATGTAGATAAATTGTAATTGTAGTTTTCAAAAGAAACCAGGGAGGAAGGATCTCTGAGACATGGTGTAACTAGTAAGAAATACAGCTAAAAACAATTGGAGGAAAACTGAAAGAATTCTAGTTAAAAATCCTCTATTTTTTTACTAAAAGTTAATTTTTTTTAAGTGAAGGGAACAGGAATAGGGTTGAGACTTCAGGGCTGCAGTGATCTTGTCAAAGTTTTAGGTCAAAGGTAATAAAAATCCATTGAAGGTAGCAACAATAAAGGGTGGTCTATTTAATTGATATAGAAACAAACTGTTAAAAGAAAATCTAACCTGGCAATAGTCAATAGATTGGCTTGTTGTGGTTTGGTATCATCTGTCCACCCTTTTCAAATACCTGGGGCAGGGTTGGGGTGGGATAAGGAACATGCTGAAAAATACACCTGTCTAGAGAGCAGTTTCCAGGGCACATGAGGTATGCCCACCAAAACTGTCTCCAACAGGCAGTCTGAAACTTATGCGTCAGGAAAGAATGAGAAATGAAGTCTGTTAGAGTGGAGGAAAAAGGACCAAGACTGAGAGTTCAGCTTAAAACCAGATACTGTAAACAATGAGTGGAATTAATAGCCGAGGTTGTTCCATTTTCTCCAGCCAGTGAAGGGAATGGATGAAGTTGAAGATTGGGAGTGAAGGAGATTAACAAGGATGGCAGCAGAAATTCCCATAGGATTCTGACTGGGTAGAGTGGGAAGTAAGGTTCAAAAGGGCTTCAGACTGAGAAGGTAGGAAGGACTGAGTAATGGATATCTCCCAGAGGTTTGGTGGGAGTGGAAGAAAAGGACAAGGTGGAAGGGTAAAACATGGTGACATGGGCATCAGAATGTCACTGCTGGAGGCTTCAGAGGCAGAGCAGTTCAGCTGTAATGAGAGAAAAAGGTTGTCCAGAGGGAAGAGAGGGAAAGTGGTTAGAGCGGAGGAAGTCAAAGGCCTGAGCCGTTGGTGAGGACAGCAGACCAGGTCAAGAGGGGTGCTGAAGGCGGGCCACCAGGGCACTCCATGAATCTGACAGCCAAGCGCCTGGGAAGGGGGAGATAATGGCAAGACCGTGACAGTGGTGAGGACCAGGAGAATGAGGATACAAACCCAGTTCCTAGGCCTACAACACAGGCTCAGGAGAATTAACAGCCTGCTTAAAATTTAGCAGTGGCTCCTGTCACTTTCCGGGTGATATTCTAGCACCTCCACACATAAGGCAGACCTTTGTGATCCTTTTCCACCTCATCTCCCACCACTTTCCCCAGGCCCCTCACTCTTCTACTGAACTACTTTCTTCCATCTGCTCATGTTCATTCTTCAGCCTGGAACTTCCTTTCCCCATGTCTTTACCAACTGACTCCTACTTAGCTTTCAGAACTAAGCCAGAGTCATCGCCAGGAAAACCTTCACTGAGTGAGTGAGTTCCCAGTCTGAATTGAATGTCTCCCCCACCCCAACCAGCTCCTTAGATGACTGTAACATCATGTATCCACACCACTGTACAGTTTCTAAAGAGTAGGGACTTCAGCTTATGTATTTTGGTGTCCCCAATACCTAGTGAACTTCCTAGTATAAAATAGACTTTCAACACATACTTTTAAAATAATATGCATGAATTTCAAGAAATTTGAAAGAAACATATGTCATACATTCCATTAAGGTGAGGCAGTCAATGAAATAACAAATATCAACAAATATGTCCAAGTGATATTTAATAGAATGAAGAACCAATAAGGTGTCATTCAACCGGTGAGGACAGAAGTGAACAGAGAAAGGAGGGGCTGCTGGGAAGGAGACTGCGTTGACTGATGAGATTGGGATGAAACAAGATGAAAGAGAGCTCTCTAGACATGTTTGTACCATGCATGTTACTCTGGGTCACAAGGATAAGAGAGGCAAGTAACTGAAAGGTCCCCAACATTTGGCTGCCCACTATACATTATCTCATGTCATCTGCACAACAGACCTTTGAGATAGAAACTTGTACCCCCATTTTACTGGAAAGCCAGCAAAAGTGTTCATAACTTGGTTTAAATGTAAAGTCACGGTAGTTCTGTGGAATTTCCTTCCCAGATGTAGTGAGATCAGCTGATTGTGTCAGACTTGAACAGTACGTTCGTACAAAGTCCTACAAAGGCGAAGGTTCTGTTTTTTGGTTCTTCATATGTTTTCTAACACCCAGCATGTGTTATAGACTTGTTAGTACTCAGTATGTATTTTATTAAAGGAATAAAAGGATGAATGAACACACAAATGAATTAGTCAGTGAATGACTGAAAGCTGAACTGTATTAAGTATAAGGGTCTGGCACTCTGAGTATTATTTTACTTAACTTTCACAATATTCATGATTATCCTCCATCTTACAGATGATTAAACCAAGGCTAAGAAAGTTTAAGAAATCTACCCCAGATCACACAGCTTGTGACAGAACAAAAATTTCCCCAGGATTTCCTGCCTCAGAACTTCCACTCTTAGATACTTAGCTACATTGCCTCTCAATGGACGGATTCCTTTGCATTAATGGATTCCTCTGGAAATCTTAGCTTCCCCATATGAAGACAGATAGTTGCTAGTGTTCCAGCAGTATGAAAAAAAAAAGCACAAAACATGGAGAATTGAGGGTGATTAGTTCAAAATGTTACAAATACATCGGCTTCACTTTTAGATATTTGTCCAACAGCGGTGGAACAACTTTAATTAGTGTAACAGGACAATGGGAATTAAATTGGCTTGGTCACAAGATTTTTACAGGATGACACTGATGGTATTACTATCCAACTTCAAAGATTTGGAAAGATGTTCCTGCTAACACTGGAGAATAGAAACCTGTTTTTCATCAACTAGGCTGGCCTGACAAATTAAGTCTGTGGAGTCATTAGATTAAGATAAGAGCTTATCTCCTCAGCTGACATTTATTCAGAGGTTTTTATACTGCTCAGCTAAGTAATTAGTGCTGTTGAATTTTTAACACTCCTTTGTCCAGTCATTCAAAAATTCTAGAGGTATATTTGCATCTCCTGTGTATGGTTTTGGTAATTAAAAATAGAAAAGGGATACAATTGAATTATGTTAGAAGATTTGAATAATTCTTTCAAAAGTTGTTCTGTGGTGATATATGCATCTTGATGACTTATTTGCAGAAGAAGGGAGCAGTTCTCCCAAATTGATAACTGTGGAATAAGGAGTTGCCTTTTACTGTGGGATCTATAATTTATTTTGAGGCACTCATATTATAGGTTTATTGTGTTCTAGTAGAATCATTAAAACTATGATCACATGCAGTAATGGTTTCCTGCTGTTTCACACCCCAAATTCAGCAAACATACTAGAGATTCAGGGAACAGCTCAAAGTGTGTTTTTGTTTGTTTTGTTTTAGTTTCTTTCCTATGGCTGATTTGACTGTGAAAGTCTTATTTTTCTGGTTTTCTTGTAGTTATAATAACAACTTGATTGCTATAGAATAAACTAATGTATTAAGCCCTCCTAAGTGTCTTGACAGCCTGTCAAACAAACATTTTTAAATGCTTGGTTTGTAAAATTCCAAGTTCTTTGTTGAAATACTAATTAGTAATCAGATGGGTAAGACCCCCTGTTTTAAGAAAGTTCATCACTTGGTTAAAATTGCATCCTGTTAATATTACTATCACATCATTTATTTTGTCATAAGTGTGGTCATCCCTCATCACTCAGCATAGCATACTTGCCTTTTTTTCTTTTTTCTTTTTTTTATGTGGCGGAGAGAATTCCACAGGGACTAATGAAAGCATTTGACTCTACAAGTTCACCTGAGTACCACCCAAAAGAATGCCTCAATGAAAAGCCTACAGACTTCAGAGACCCAGGTTGGAAGGTGGGTTCTCTTTCATTAAAATTGGACACATGTGGTTTTGTAGTTAACAATCTTAAGTTAAAGTCACTTGCTAATCAGCCTCCCTGTGCAATGGGCATAGCGCCTCTTGACATATGCACACACTGCCTGAGGTGAACTGCCTGAGAAAGCATTTGAAAATTTTCATGCTTGTTCCAGCACACAACCTTCCTTTCTCAACTGTCCAAGGAAACTCAAACCTCCTCTCAGCATCCCTGGAGTGCAGTGTAGTGAGAAGTTGACCGCTTCAACAAATCATAGAACCTCATTTCCTTAACTGAAAAACAAAAGTTTTCTCAGGATCATCTTTAAATATAGCAACCAGGATCCTGAATCTCAAATCTGTGATCTGACCCTCAGGGGGGAAGCCTGAAAGGACAGAAAAAATGATGTTCAAAGAAGACACCACTGAATTTAGAGTCTTCTGAGGAATTTGTAGACTTTAGTTGAAAATAGTAATATAGAAACTCTGAACGTATATGATTATATTTTGTCATACGAATAAGAGTATATTTGTTGACTAAATGAGTAAGTGAATAAGTTAATTAATAAAGAGGTAGCACGGGATATTGGGATTTAGAGTCGGACACCCAGGTTCAATTCCCAACTCGGCCACATACTTTACTTTGTGCCCTTGGAAAACACTTAAACCTCTCTGAACCTGCTTCTCTATTAATAAATCGAGCGTAAAAACTAGCCCATAGTAGTGTTGGTAAGATGACCAGAAACCTACATGAGCACACGATAGGCAGTCAAAAGACATCTGTTTCCATTTCTTTTTCCCCAGGGTTTTTTTTTTTGTTTTTTTTTTAATTCTCTGGTTCCACAGACATTAAATTGTAAAAACATTACCAACCAGCTTTCAAATTCATGTGTTACCAACTACCACCAAAAACATTTGGTATGTGTTATTATTATCTTTTAATGTGTAATGAATGATGAAGAAAAGAGGAAAGAACATAAAGCTTGCCTTCCAACTGCCCATGGGTAAGCAGGCCAGGGGAAGGTAGGCATCATTCAGCGTGTTTACAACGTACTCCATCTCAGTACTCAGCCTTCCTTAACTCATCCACCCCCGCCCCCAGCTTTCTGAAGAGCAACATGTAATTAGAGCACTAACGAGGTCATTTAGCAGAAACCATGGGTAGGGAGTAATGAATGTGCTATCAGGCTCGGAGAACAGCCTTGGCAAAAATCCAAACAGTCCATGTTCAACTCTGATGAGCCAACCTAAACTTGCAAAACTTGGAAAAAGGTTAACAATAGGACACCAAAAATTAGAGCCTCCTCTCCCAGAAACCAAGAGCAAAGTTTGAGTGCAAGGCTTCCAGCGGTGGTCTGTGTGGGTAGTGGGCGTGGCACAAGGGGATGCTGGCCGGCACCAGGGGCACCAGGGACCTAGCAACACGGCTTGGGTGCTTCCATGCCATTCCTGGGGCTCTGCAGACCACAAAGCCTGGCAGGGACTTCAGGGGTCATCTGATTCCATCTCCCCCTGTAGAAAGCTGAGTTGGCCAATTCGAAACACCGCAGACCTGTACCAAGGCCTCCAGAGGGGCAGGGCAGTGTTTGATTCACTAGCCCATGCCCTCTCCTTGCCTCTGAGGATGGCATTCAAGTGACCATTTGGACAGTAGACAGTGGGATTTGTCAGTGGGACCTGTTTTACTTGGATCGCTTCTAGAAGATTAAGTCTCAAAAGAACAAACCTATCCATCGCCAGCTTGGACTTAGAACTAGCACTCTCAGTTGAGTCACAAGTGCTGACGTAGCCATGGCTTTCAGTGTAGACAAGAGGAGGAAGAGAGACCAAAAGAAGCCTGACACTTTCAAACCCTGGCTGGACCTATGCCCACCCCGTGCCCCGCCTCCCAGCTCCAGGGGGAGTTGGCCTAGTCTCCACAGGCACCCACACTGCCAGGAAGTTGGTTAAATAATGGGCCACAGACTGTACGACTCTTTTCTTTCCAGTTTTTAGATGCGGTTAGAATGAGTAAAATAAAAATGACAACAAAAATGTTTTGTCATTGTAGTTCTTTTCGAATTAATAGGTCTTAAAAATACAACTATGGGGGAAGCTGGGATGGCTCAGTGGGTTAAGCGCGCTCTTTGCAGCCCTGGAGCCTAAGGATCAAATCCCCGCACCAACCCAAGCGGACCCACGTGCTGAACTTGGGTGCGCCCCCAGTTCAGTTCCTGCTGGGGCCTATGTGGGAGGCTCCTGGCCCAGTTCCTGCCCTGCGCAGCCCTATGCCCACCTGTGGAGTGAAACTATATGGAAAACTAATGCTGTCAACTATGGAGACTGCTCTGGGCCCTCCCCCTTCTCTGTCTCTCTCTCTCTCTCTCTGTCTGTCTGTCTGACAAAAAAACAATAAAAATAAATCTTTGACAAAAAATACAACTACGATCATATAGAGGGATCCATGAAGGTTTTATAAGATTAAAAAAGGACCTCCATGGTCAAAATGTAGGGAACATCTGTTCTAGCCTTTTGCTCCAGATAGTTGAAGTGCATCCCAATTTTTCTGTTGTTTTCTTTAACCATGTTTTTAGAACATGTTGTACATGTTTGCAAGTAGAGAAAGAACTTAGTCGCTATTAATACTTAGTGTTAACTACAGGATGGCTTTTGTTCTAAGAATCATTTTCATTTCAACAAGCATTTAGTAAGCACTTACCACATACACAACACTACAAAGCAGTCAGGAAGAACGAGACAGAGCGCACAATCTCTGTTTGGGGAAACGTACAACATACCTACAGAGACAGTGAAGAACAGTTATAAGGAATGTATAAGGAATCGTAGAAGTTTCTTACTTCCTGTTTAATGTATGTTTTCCATTTAAAATGGTAGCTGCGGAGTATGGCTTTGGAACGGCCTTTGGAACCAGGAGGCATCTCTTGGCTATTCTGATGTGTATAAGTGCCTCACTGGGCTCTCTTCTTAGAACAGCCCTTCCCTACAAGTTGGTTGCCCCCAGAACAATCCCCCGGGAGCCGAGCTTTCCCTAAGGGCCCCATTCTTATTTCCGGAGCATGCTATATTCCTCACACCCAGATCCTACACACATGTCCCTTTGGTTCTCTTGGAGCCAATAGGAAGCCGTGAGAAAATCTACTTGGCAGGGCGCAGTAAGTCTTAGTAGCACGGTACACCACCAAAAATCATGTAACAGACAACTGAGCTTTGGGACGAGGGCCTGGGAGGGCCGTTCCTGTTCCCTTACCACAGTCTTCCTTCTTTGACTCTGAAAACATCATGATAAACTCTTCAAAGCTTTAGATTACCAACTACTTCAGGTCTCACTATAAACCAGTGTAGAACAAGGTTTCACGGCCACAGGTGCTACCCAGTTGTTTAAACTTATGGACTGACCTACAGATTTTTTTCTCCTTCACCCCTTCTCCTGTGGGAGAAGCCAGTCGGGATCTGATGATGCTCTGGTGGTGTGAGAGACAGCTTGCCCAACTGGAACCCAGTCTTTGGGGAGAGACAATCTGTGGTTCAAACTCTAGCTTAGGACCTTCAGAGCACTGTGTGGCCATAAGCAAATAGCTTAACCTCTCTGAACTCCAGTCTCCTCACTGAAAAATAGAGATGCTAATGATATATTCCTTATAGGATCACTATAAAGACTAAATGAGACAAAAGATGTCAAGACACTTGAAACATAGTGGGTGCTCAGAGAATTTTAGTTATGTTTTTGGAGCAAAAGTAAATATTTTTGGAGATGCCAGGATGGCTCAGCGGGTTGAGTACTCATTTGTAGCCCCGGGGTCCGATGATTGAATCCCGGCCCCAGCCCATGCAGACCCGTATGCTGAACTGGGGTGTGCCCCAAGTTCGATTCTCACCAGGGTGAGACCCTGGCACAGTTCCTGTCCTGTGCAGCTCTGCATCCACCTGTGGAATGAAACCATATAGAAAACTGATGATATGCAATTATGAAGACTGCTCTGGGCCCTCCTCCTTCTCTCTGTCTCTGTCTCTGTATCTCTCTCTCTCTCTCTCTCTCTGTTAAACACAATAAAAATAAATCTTTTAAAATATTCAAATATTTTCTACTCTGGAGGGAAAAATAAAACAAGCCACCTTGGCAGGATGCAACAGCTGGTGCTAGGAACAAATGTAACCACATCAGGGGAGACTACTACCCATCCTCAGAGTCAAATGTACTTACGAATGTAGCAATTTACATCTTGTCAAATGTTCCCTAACATTTTGCAAAAATCCCCAAATGGCAAATTAGTGAGTAATCTGTGCAGTGCTGCAGATCTTGTTATCCTATGACTGATTCATAACGTATTTGGGGTGTCCCAGACACCGGGCCAAGCAAATGTTGGTAAATAAGGGACATCACTTCTTCCCTCATACGGCTCTGAAATCAATACCAGCTTCTATTTAACAAAGAAAGAATAAAAACTGAGGGCCAGAGAGTGCCTCCTATGTCTTACAGTCGAGTCAGCTATCACCTGTAAGTACAGACCTAGCACTGATGCTGTGCCCAGTCCCGAGACAGGCCAGGGTGGTGGCCGAAGTGCAGGGAGGAGGCTCTAAATCTCTTGGTTACACAGATGTTTTCTTACTTAATCTTCTCAAAAGTCTATTTCATTTGCTTAACAAATAGTGAAACAGTGCTTACTGTGTATGTAGCGCTTTGCTGGGGCCTCCTTCTTGGGAAAGTCCCTCCATACTAGAGACTTGTAATTGCTGTACCATCCTCAGAACAACCCATTGAGGTAGGCACGATCGCGACTTACATTTCACAGATCTGGAAACTGAGGCTCGTGGAGGTGATGGGGCTTTGCTAAGGCCACATAGTCAGTGGCAGAGTTAAGGCAGAAACCCAAACAATCTGACCCAGAGTCTGTCCTCTTCAACATTAAGTGCTGCGTTCTAAGGTGGGCACCACAGATGTGCCCATTTTACAGCTGAGGAAACTGAGACTCAGAAAGATGAAGTAAGATGCCATCCGGCTACGGGCGGTGAGAGAGCTGGAGTTTAAAAGGAGGTGGGCTGATAGAACCCACCCCTGGACAAAGGCTCACAAAATGTCTTGCCTTAAGTTACTTCTACTTCTGTCATCCACGCATCAAAAAGGACAGAGACCTTCCAGAGACCCCAAGCAAAAAGCCTGAAGGGCTCCCCTCACACTTTCATTCATCTCACAACCACTGCTTTGACACAAGGCTCTCAACTCCTGCATGAGAGTCACGTGTCTCTAAACAGGGCTGAGAAACGCCTCTGTGTTGGTACTGTGTTTTCAGTTTCCCTGAGTTGGAAAAAAAAAAATTTTTTTTTTAAACAGACCGAAGTTGCTGAAGCTACAAGATATATATTTTTATGCTGTCTTTATAGTATGCCTAACCCTTGTGGTTTTCACTCTGTTAACTTTTCAAAAACTATTCAGAAGAGCGACAAGATACTGTTGGGGAACAAGAGAGGAAGGGTGGGAGGGAGGTGGGGGCGGAGTGATTTCCAGGAGGCCCTTCGTGTCCTGCTCTGGCTCCTTTGTCTTCCAGACCTGGGCAAGGGCAGGGCTGCATGGTGGTGAGATGGATATTTTTGAAAACCGAAGGAAGAGTCTCAGTTCTACATGGTGTGAGGTGAGGGCATTAACGCAGCTTCTTGGTAAAGAACTAGATGTAGTCGCTGGAAAATACTGCAGGAGCTGGGTAGACTTAACGGTCAGTCCTTGTACAACAGGCACAGGCACGGGGTCATAGTACAGCCCAGTGTTTTCTCCTTCAAGACAGGGCCCCTATTTTCTATTTCAGATTTATTTTATTGTTTTAGCAGCGAGAGAGAGTAGGTGGGAGGGCCCAGAGCAGTCTCCATAGTTGTACATCATTAACTGTAACATAGTTTCGTTCCACACGGGTGGATATGGGGCCGTACAGGGCCAGTACCGAACCCGGGGCCTCCCACATGGAAGGCCCGCCCCAGTTCAGCATACGGGTCGGCGTGGGCTGGGGCCGGGACTCAATCCCCAGCTCTGTGGCTGTAAGGCAAGAGCTGAACCTCTTGAGCGCTCCTGGCATCCCCAAGGGCCCCTAGTTTCTTATGCCCTCTATCCTTCCATGGCCAGTAACAGTAACAACAGCCAGGAGGATTTAAGATGGAAAGACTAACAGGGATGGCTTCACCAGAGGCCCCGGAACCCAATCCCCAGCTCTGGTTCACGGCATAAGGGTCAGAGAAGTCTGCCTTTCAGGCACCCGCCACCCTGGACGCCACACGCCTGACCTCCCCCCAACACATAGTTCATCTCCAAGCCCAAGCGAACTCTCCATTCCCACTGCTCCTGCCTTGCTCTCAGTTGCCACTGTGTCCCCTGACTACTACCACAACCCTAGCTTGTCTCTCTGCTTCTAACCTTGCCCACTTCCATCACCATCCACACGGCAGTGCAAATGGAAATCTGATTGTGTCCTCAGAAATCCACTGCCTTTATTAAAGTCCAATCCTCTCGGCGTGGTCTACAAGGTCTTGTGGAGATCTGGCCCCTGTCATCCCTTCTGTCATTTGTCCCAGCCGCCCTCGCATTGCACATTCAATTCCCACGCAGATTTATAGGACCTGAGACAGAAGCTTGAGTCCTCCTCACCTTCCCACCTCTCACGGGTCTTTCTGGCCCTGCGTAGCTGTTGCCTGCTCTTCTGGGCCCACGCGCCTCCCTCTGCAGCTCCAAAGCCCAGCCTCGTGAGGTATCCAGTGTGGTCAACGTGTCCTGAAACCCTTCCTTAGAAACTATGAAATAGATGGATGACACAAATGACCTTTTAAAGACATAAACCAGATCACATCATCCTACTCCTAAAATCTCTCCAATTCTTACTTAGAATAAACGTGAACTGTCCTACCACCTACAAGACCCTAAAATAAGGTGACCAGACATCCCGCTTTTGGCAGGACAGTCTCGATTTTTAACAATTTGTTCCGCGTCCCACGGCGTTTTAAAAAAGTCCCAATTTTTAGAAAGAATGCACAACAAGCTAGGGAACGGTGGGAGATAAGACCAAATTTCTCCCCTGGTCAATGGTGTCCCGCTTTACCAATGTTAAAATCTGGTCACCTTACCCTAAAAGCCTGGCCCCTGCCAACACCCCCAACCTCCTCCTATAAGATGCTCACTCACGTTCGTTTTGTTCCAGTCACAGCGACCTTCCTTCTGTTGTGCAAAACACACCCACACTGTTCCAGCCGCAGGGCCTTTGCTCTTGCTGTGCCCTCTGCCTGGAACACTCAGATTGTTTGGTTTCAGCTCAAATTCACCTCATCAGGAAACCCTTCCCTGACCTATAACCTAAGCAACACCCCCAATACAGTCTACAGCCAGGTAGAAAGAACAGTTACCTAAACTTACCTTGTTCCTGTCGTCAGCAGGTCATTTAATGTGCCTCCCTAACTCAAATGTAAGCTTCCTAAGAGCAGGACTCTTCCTACCTTTCTTCAGCGCTTCTCTGGGGCCTAGAACAGTGCTTGACACTAGTAGGTGCTCAGAAAATATTTATGGAATGAATGAATGAATGAATGAATGAGAAGAGATGAGGAAAGTTGAAGGACTAAAAGGGCAGGTGAATGACTTTACAAATATATTCCCTTATTGCTTTGAGGCATGAGTTCCTTGTACAAATGAGAAGATCCTTTGACAACATCCCTTAAGAGAGAAGAGCACTGTGACCCCCTACAGCAGTATCTCAAGCATAGACATTACGGTTCTTAACGACAGAAGCAGAGGTGAGAACCACAAAATCTTTAAAAGTGGAAGAAAACTTTAATACTGTTGTCGTCTAATCATTGGAGACAGAAGAAAGGCCCAGAGAGAGGAAGTGACTTGCTCAGGCCTCACCCTTAGCCAGGGTCAGGCCGGCAGGCTACTCAGATGCCCAGTGCAGTCACTGGCTGCGCATTTTGCTGCTCCCTTTCATGTTCATTTAACAGCAGTACATGAAAAAGCCTGAAACA
>PVKE010001497.1:93044-98950 GCA_004027555.1 Craseonycteris thonglongyai
ATTATTAGACAAATAGCAAATGAGAATTTCTTGCCTTTCCTCAAAGAGCCATGAGAAGGAAACAGATGTTAGTATCCTTTCAAAAGAAAGTGTATAGTCAAGAGGGCACGACAATTATCTTCATACGTAAATGATACCTGGATCAGTGTCTCCTTCCAAAGGCAATTCAACATGGTTAATTTTCACAAGTTTGCTATGGTTTTAAATGCATAGTGTCAGCTCCATTATCTGATGGCAGACTAGCGAACCAGGGGATTAGCTGTGGTAAAGCTTTAATCCTAATATGCTTTCCCCAACAGGAGGCCCTGAGCACCTAGTGATAAGGTGCTGGGGTCAGATTCACCTTTTTCAAATAACTCTAGTTGTGTGGCCTTGAGAACCTTATTTAATCCCTCTAAGTCCCCACTTCTTCAAATGCAAATGTAGGCATGGTAGCATCTTCCTCAAAATTGTATGCTGGGGAGACCATATGAAAAAATGCATGGCCCATATCATTGTTTAATAAATGGTCAGTTCTTTCCTGGCTACCTTATACCACAATGTAGTCTGAGTTTATGGAATTGCAAATTTTATGTAACATTTGACTAACAAAAGCATTATTACCATGCTTCCAAAAATTACATAATTGAAAATTTATGTCTACACAAAAACCTGCCCACAGATGATTATAGCAGCTTTAGTCATAATTGTCAAAACTTGGAAGCAACCAAAATGTCCTTCAGTAGGTGAATAAACAAACTAACAAACTGTGGTCCATCCAGAAAAGATAATGTTATTCAGCTGTAAAAAGTAATGCATTACCAATCCATGAAAAGACATGGAGGAAACTTAAGTGCATATTACTATGTGAATGAAGCCAATCTGAAAAGACTCTGTACCGTACGATTCCAACTACATGACATTCTGGAAAAGGCAAAACTATGGAGACAGCAAAAAGATCAGTGGTTGCCAGGGTCTGTGGGGAGAGGAGGGATGAATAGTCAGAGCACAGAGGATTTTGAGGGTGGTGAGAATACCTTGTATAATACATAATAATGGATACATGCCATTATACATTTGTCCAAACCCATAGGAAGTATAACACCAAGAGTGAACCCTAATGAAAACTATAGACTTTGGGTGAAACGATGTGTCACACAGGTTCATCCGTTGTAACAAGCATACTACTTTGGTGGAGGATGTGGGAATCTTGTGCCTTCCTCTCAATTTTGTTATGAACCTAAAACTGCTCAAAAAAAAATAAAAAACTTTGCAAAGTATTAAAAAAAAATAAGACATATTACATTCTAGACCAAAAAAAAATCATGCGTTAGCCATTCTTTGGGGTTAATCTAATCTATCACTCCATTAAAGAAAACAGGCAAAAACTGGCTACAATAATTTTCAAAGTAAATCGAAGACCTTATAATTCATCCTTAAATCTGAGAAGTTACTATATTTTCCATTGTTTCAGTGTCTACAATCCAAAAAAGTACTATTCTCAGAATATATAAAGTTTTCATTTTCTAATTTAGAACAGGTTGGCAAATATAGCTAATTAGTAAATTCCTATTTAACAGATGGGCAAAACAAGGTAAAGACATTAAATGAATAGACCATCGTTAATATTCGATTGAAAAGGCAAGTTTAATCATAGGTTCCACTTAACTTCCTTTCAGAACTAGAATAAATTCCAAGTGTTTCCTGACTCCCAGTTTGGTACTAATTTCACATTACAATGCAATACATGCTTTATGTGCTTTAAAATAAAAGGTGTGTGGGGGGGGGGGGGGAATAGGCATGAGTATCTCCATCCTAAAAAGCACAAAAACACAGAATACAAGGTTAAATATTCTGTCACTAATTTGCATAGCATTCCCCTTAAGAAAACCGTGAATACCTTTCCCTTGGTTGATGCAGAAACCTGAGTTAAAGAGGTTACATAGATACACTAGATGCCCATAGATGCCCAAGGAATCAAAAACCCCTTAATTACCTAGTCTTAGAATGGAATTGGACCACGCACCTTCAGGAAGGCACACAGTTCTAAAATTCTTTAGGAATGCAGAGAAATCAAAGTACCTTCTGTAGGGCAATGGAGGTGGGCAGGGATAGTTTTATAGAATGTTTAGCAGCAACCCTGAGCAGGTTGGTAGTGTTTGGGAAAAATTTTTTTTTTTTTTTTTTTTAACTTAGTCACTCAATTCTCATCAGGCCGAACCAACCAACTGTGTAACCCTGTTTTGTTTTGAAAAATAATGTCGCAAATCTGTCCAGAGCTGGCTAAAATGCACAGTAATGAGTTCATTAACATGCCATCTGCATGCAAAACAAGGGGATTCCAGAGGCAGAATCCTTTGGTGGGCCTATTGAAAATCAAATTCTGGACTTAAAAATATATAATAGTTTAGGAAGAAAAATATTTCAGCTACACCTTTACTTGGCCCACAGCAAAGACTGCCTTTCCAGAGCTCCAAAGCTAGCCAGAATCACATCCCCCGTTCTTTTTAATTTTAAAATACATTTTACTACTTAGAAGGGGTGAAAGAAAGAAAAACTGCTTACAGCATAAGGTAACTGATGGAGTTTTGTGAATTACATCTATCTCCAGGAAGAAAGACCCAGATAAAAGCCTCCGTGTCAGAAATCCATTTAGGATTGCCTGTCCTTTGAAAATCAAGCCCGTTTATCCCCTTGATTCACTCAGTCACAAATCAGAAAACAAACCTACCCATACCGTGTCTTCCGGTCCTGCTGCCCTGACTCCACTCTCAGAGAGGGAAGGATTAGATTTCCAGGGACTGTAACTTCAACAAACCAGAGGCAATGTTTCTTTCCACAGTGGTATCCCAAACTTCCAAGAACATCGGAGTCTTTTTTTTCTGTCGCATTTTCATTTCGCCTCAGCTCCCCCACACACCTGCAAAGTGTCACTAAATGCTGTATCTATCAACTTCTAAAACCTGCCAATCCTGCTAATGTCTGCAACCTCCTGATGCCACAGCCTTGCAGTGCAGAGCTGGAGTTGTACTGTGCAGTCACAGCATCCTGTGTGGGCAGGCAGAGGATGTTGTTGACAGTAGTGAAATAAGACAAACAAAACCATGTAAGTGGGGTGTGTGGCGAGGGTGTTGGGGTGCCCAGGCAGCTTTCTTCCCCATTTGCAACAACACACTCCAGCCCATTAATCTGTCCTTGAAGAGCAATTTATATTTAGGCAATTGTACCTTCCCATTAATCTACTCCCTTTATCTGTTAGAAATTTCTCCATAGCTTAAATTTTACAGCAAAGTATTTTATCTATTTTAAATTCCATAAACATCTATTCCCACCCCCTGCCAAAAAAAAAAAAAAAAAAGTCTGATAAACACTATTCAGGCTACTGCTTGTACTGGTTGTGCAGCTCAGGGCGTGGATGGTATTTGCTGAAAAACTAATATACAGTGGTTTTTGGTCACACTATAGAGAGAAGTATAGCCAAGAGGTTGAGCACATGGGTCCTGGAATGTCACTACCTAGTGCAATCCTGCCTATCTCTTGGTGGTGGACCAGACTTATTTTACAAGCTTAGGGCACACATACCACATAGTATGTCACTCCTTATAATCAATAGTCTGCAGTTTTGAATCTATAGAGCATTGATCTATGCATATTTTCCAGATTCCTACAACCCGAATATATATATATATATACATATATATATATATATATATATATATATCCATCAGTATTCAATGAAATATATGGATATATATATATCCATCAGTATTCAATCTTTAGATCAAAAAAAATCACATATTGGCTAATTTAAGTCTTGTGGCACACACAGCAGAATAAAAAAGATAGCTTGCAAAGAATTGTTGGTCTTAGATAATGCAGGAAATGACATACAGAAATTATGGGCTTTGATGACGGGTGCATTGGTACCCAAGTCCACTACAAGAAAACAAGTCAATAAAAAAAAAGGTTTTTTTTGTTTGTTTAACTGTCATATCAACATCAAAATGTTTTCTTACATTACTAGAATTTTTCCTTACCGGTAACTATTTTTCTCTTTGTAATAAAGGCAGCTTGGATTTAATGGGAGTTATAACAATTTACTTACAAATGTTGATATCTTTTTGGATTCCAGCAATTAATGGGAAAATATGAAGTACTGCCAAAACATTTTTTTTTTAATCAGCTCAGAATCATGTTTGGACGTAATTAAAGGTGTAATCTGTTCCACCTGAACATTTCAGTGCCCTCTCATCTTAAAACAACAAATAGGAACGTTAGTTTTTTCGTGGTAGGCCTGGTTTTCACATCACACTAGCACATGTAAAACTTTTCTATAAAAGTTGTCATGTATTACTTCTTTTATACTTAAAGAAGTATGTTATTTTTATAGAATCAAATTCTTTGACCCTTTATTTTCTACAAGTACTATCTGTAGACTCAAGCCACAGCTCATTCAAACATTTTAAACACATGATTTACTACTTTGTATGGGATATATGTATTCATTTTGCTTTCTGAATTAATATGATTACTAGTCTTGCTCTTTTTCCACATCAAAAACTTGTGGGCAGAGTTGTTTTATCAATTATATGTAATTAGTCACCATGAAGTAGTTGAGATTTGCCAAAACTCACATTTCTTTTAAAGCAAGGCTAAGATAGGCAAGCAATCTAAATGACTTGGCATTCCAGGGTGAATAATGATAAAACAAAATACTTTAGTTGTTTTTTTTTAAGACAAAACCTAGTTATAGCTCACAAAGTGGAGTTTATCATGGTTGCAGTCTAATACTTTATAAGGCAAGTCTACCAAAATGCCCCAAACGCCAGTTTCAAACAGCAGTTTGGCACCGTGGGCCTTTTTAATAGTAATAGCGCCCAGCCATGTTGGGCCCAAGGCAAAAGAAAATACTAATCCTGCCTTTATTTAAAATTGCAATATTTTGTTCATGTATATTCTTGCATTAATTTTTATTTAAAAAATTTTTGCATTAAAACATCATGGTTACCTATTTTTTGGTACCGCATTACATTTTGCACCCAAAGAGAATGCCCCTTCAATCTCACTCTCGTCCTGACCCTGCTTACAGAGTCACCCCCTGAACTCGCTGCAAAACCCAGGCACTAACAGAGGAATTTTGTGAGGGCTGAGTGACTAACGTTTGTAATAGCCTGTGAATTGCAAATGCTAACCTATAAAGAGGCTGACCAGACTGTATCCCTTTGAATTGAGACAGAAAACAACCATACTGTCCCATTTCAAACGGTGAATATGCTCAGCCTAGTCTCACTGGGCTAAATTCAAGGTGTCAGTAGGCTAACCATACATACCATTTGATATGGGACAGTATCGTTTAAAACGGGATATGATGTCTGGTCAGCCTACCTATAAACACATTTATAAAGCATTGTAAAACTCCAAAATGAAGTTATTATATTAAACACTATATTTAAAGATATAAGGCTCACGGAAAGTTTAAATCCCATGCTTGATGACAGAAACTGCATCAGAAGCCTTAGAGGAATATATAAAATTTAAAACACACCCATCCCTATCAAACCTCATTTAAATAAAAAGCTATACAATTGCAGCCCAAGCAAGCAATTTCCTTTTCAGTTTTCCTAATTAATCTTCATTTGTAAATTCAGTTTGCCTTCAGATTTTCTCTTTACAGTTCCTTAAAAACATTCAATTCACTGAAAATGAAAAATTAATTTAGGAAGAGACTCTTTAATGTTTTCCTCACTTAAAAAAATATTACAGCTCAAACAACACATGAGAAAACCTACAAGTAGAAGCGCTGCACCTGAAAATTATTTCTGAAAAAGTTGAGCACTTAAACCTTTTGATTCAAGGTAGGTGGAACTTTCTAGGCACAAGGAAGGTGATGTCTCCTTTTTCCGCGAGCTAATGATTATTTCCAAGCT
>PVKE010001498.1:0-17673 GCA_004027555.1 Craseonycteris thonglongyai
TGCTGATGTGTACTATATAGTTAGGCCTATGATGGTTTCATCTATGCTGAACATGTACAGACTTTCTTCCTTGTCATTATTCCCTAAACAATATAGCATAACAATTATTTACACCGCATGTAACTTACTTTGTATTATGCATTGTAAGTAATCTAGAGATGATTTACAGTATATGGGAGGGTGTGAGTTAGGTTACGTGCAAATACGATGCTATTTTATGTAAGGGAGGTAAGCATCCTTGTATTTTGGTGTCCACAAAGGTCCTAAAACCAATCGCCAAGAGATACCAAGTGATGAGTGTATTGTGTTTTGAAAACCAGATAAACTTCTTTAAAAGTGCCAGTGTTCAAAAAGTTTAATTTCACTTAATACTCTAATAATAAAGAAGAAACCTTTTAATAAGTCCCCATAAAAGTTTTCCCATACACTTATTCATATTTTTAGGTTCCACATAAATTTGCTTTCCACATTCCTCCTAAGCCATTTTAATTAATTTCATATGATTTTACCAGTTAGGTGCATTATAAGCTATGCAATGTTATAAGGCATATCATTATAAATGGGATAACATTTATAATATGGTTATTATTATGTAGCATCCTCTTACCACCTACTCATGTATTTTAGTTGTAGTTTACAGAGCCCCTTATCTCATGTGAGTCATAACAGGCTTAGTACGTAGGCAGCACTTTTCTATAGTATTTAGTGACAGAGCTACTGTTCACACCTAAAGCATCAGGCTCCAAATCTCGAATTTACCATAAAGAAACTGATGCTTGAAGTGACTTGTATTAAGTCTAATAAAACTGTAAGTTAATTCTGCTGTGCTTAAAGAGTTAATGACATTATAAAAATGTATACTGACAAACTCCTCAAAATTTATCCAAAGATAGGTTCTGATTCTTTTGCTAACTTTTGAAGTTAGAATCATATGCTGGAGACTTTTCTAATACTACATAACTGGAATGATCAGAATGAAACCATGTAATGATCTTTCAAAGGATCAAGTACATTTGTTTTCTATCCTAAGATAAAAAGGTTACTAATTTTCTCTAGAGAATTAACTGTATCTAAAAAGTAATAATACTTGAGTATATTATGATACCACAAGTTTCAATTCTCATTTTTGTTGTTCAAAATCAAAACAAGTATTTGTCAACCACTGCCATGACAATTAAGCATTAGGATCTAGGTCAATTTTTGTTTTCATACACAGTGAATGCTATGATTTTAACCAATTTCAGAGTATCTTTATGCTTGTATTTCCCCTTCAGTTTATTCCATTAGCTTGGGAAGTTTGGGGAGGGCAGGGGGACGTGTAGGAAGTAGTTCAGAATTCAACAAAGGTAAGGTACTCAAAGCCATAACTATAAATATCCCCTACAAATAAATCAAGGTCATAACTGTTTTTCTGAATAAATGGCACTGGATTTACATAACTTTGTATTAATTTGATTTTAGAGGAAGCGTCTAAATGAAAACAATTGAATTTAAAGGCATAAAAGTATGTCTTATCTTAAGTTCAACATTGTATTTTTACTGGAAAAAGAATTGAGTTTAAAGGCATAACAAGTATGTGTATCTCTTCTTAAGTTCAACATTATATTTTTATTGGATTTCATTTTGTAAATGATGAGAAACCAATGTCACTGGGGAGTGCTTCCATAGTATAACTTTGGCTATAATGCAAAAAATGGATAGTATAATAGCAGAGATGGTAAGGTATTTAACAGAAGTCAGAGAGTAGAAAGGTATTGTAATCGCCTAGGAGAGGCGATGGCTTTACACGAAGTCCAGATTGCTGGGTCCTATTCCTGGAGACTTTGAATAGGTTTAGAGCAAGTGCTCATAATCCTCAGTTAACAGCTAAACATGGATGACTGGTAGTAAGTTAGAGCAGCAAAGGGAAGATACCCTTGATGCCGAAACCTTTAGAAGAGTATTAGGAACTCATAAAAGTTATAAGCTGATGCTTCATTTTTAATACAAATGAACAAACTCACCTGGATCTGGGTCATATTTTAGGTCCAATGGAGGTACAACAGGGTGGTACTGCTTCTAAACATAATACAAATTAAAACATTTAATTTAACCAATTATTGTCTCATATAAACATTTCCTTCAGCTAGTGTAAGCAAATATACTATTATTACTGTAAAAATTAACAAACAAAAATCCCCCCAAATTAAATCCTGAAATCTGTGGGGATGGGAGAGGAAGTCTGAAGTATACCTTTTATAGTATTGCCACCTACTGCATACACTAAGAAATAGCACCATAAGAAAGTAGAAGAAAAGCAATCAAGCAAATTAAAGGCACGGAGACTAAATTTTGTGTTTAAAAATACTAGGTAGTTTTCAAATTACGAACTGTTTTCGAACTATAGAAATGATCCCTGAAAGTATAGTCTTACGAACTGTTTTCAAAAGTTTGTTTTAAGACACGTGTTTGGAACTGAGAACTCGTGTTCCCACAGAAACTCTGTTTAAACACGTAACTGGGCCCCTATCCCATTAGCAACACTGCAGCCGACGTACCCTGTGATACATGGGGACTACAGTGGCAGAGCTACAGGAACAGAATCCACAATTCAGGCAAAAAGAAAGAGAAAAATGTTCCTCCTCACTCTTGCCCTAAGCTAGCAAGAGCCAAAAAGTGTTTTTTCAAAAACCTGCCTCCATTATCTTCACCCCATCCACTCTGTATCACTTTTTAAACTTCCAAGTAGTACCTCACCTGGGCCGGCCAACTGTCTGTCTTTTACACAATACTGATCACCAGGTTTTCTTCAGGGAGGGAGGGGTAGTTATGGGGAGGGAGGTACTAGAAAATAAACACATTTGGAATGTTTTTCCAGAGGAAACTTTAAAAAGGGGGGTAGGGAGATGAACTGGGGTATTTCTTTAATGACTAACTGCTACAAAAGAAAAAATAAAAAAATTCTTATATTTTTTCTCATAGAATGACAACTAAGATATTTTAGAGCACCTGCCTTTACGGTCTCAACCAATTAGTGGAAGAAAAGCAACTGAAAGATTTTATGTGAATTTCAAAAACTAAGGGTGAACAGCACGGCAGAACACACAGCAACGTGTAGTTCTCACTGCAGAGGCAAAGCCTTTCTAACACCTACTCTCGCCCCACCACGACTTCTGGAGCAAAACAAATTATACACAATTCATAAAGCAAATGTCAGTATTATGAACAGGTACTCAATCTTCATCATCCATTTCACTACAGCATCTTCCAGAATATATAATCACATACAAATAATATGCCAAACACAAATGACAGAAAAGCATTACAAGATAAATTTCTTTTTCTTTCCTGGTCTCAGCCTGTAGAAAGTCATTATCAGTCTTCCATCTTCAAATTCTATTTTAATATCAGTTAAGTTCAAAATCTATTGTTACTCAGAACAGGAAGAAGTCTTACAAGAAACAAACAGTAATCGAGGAAGCAAAGACAAAGCAAAATGTCATTTATCTCCACATGGATTCTATACTTTAATTTTTTTAGTGTAGTAAAATAGACAGACAAAACATAAAATTTACTATTTTAAAGATAAATCACCTTACCAGAATTTCTTGTTTTGCTTTTATGGTTTTGATGACACACTCAAGGATCTTTCTGGGATACTGCTTACGCTTTGTGGCTACATCTACTATGATTTCATCAAACTGATCTTCAAGTTCTTTGATATCAGAATCTATTTCACAGGAAAAACAAAAAAAAAAATAAAAAATTCTGCAAAAAACACTGCTCATATTCTATATAGAAATGTAATATAAATAAACTAAATTTAGAAAACAAAATAATTAAGGAAAACAAATATGGCAAGTTAATGGATGCCTCCACTTTGGTAACTGATTCATTCATGCATTTTACAATCAATTACTAAGCACGTATGGGAAGCCAGGCCGAAATCAGAGAAATACAAAGAGCATATCATGATCCCTGCTCTCTAAGAACTGAGAGTTCACTGCAAGAAACACACAGATAATTGCAAAGCAATCTGATAACTGCAAAGGAACCTGGTAAATGCAATAGATGTATGAACAAAACGTTACCAGAGCTGTGTAACATGCACTTTGCCTGTGGAATTTAAAGAGAAAGTAACATTTGAACTGGAGCCTTAGAATATTAAGTATAAATCCATTGGATGAAAATAGGTTAAGAAACAAATAGTAGGGAGAAGCATTTTAGGCAGAGGGGACCATATTTGCAAGATCATTGAGTCTTTGGGGAACAGAAAAATTCTAAATGGCTGTGAGGTAAAGTATAAGAAAAAGATGATAAAAGAACTAGACTGCAAAGAGCATTTAATGTCCATGATGCTAATAGGTTTTGACTTTTTCATGTGCTGAACCAAAGCTGTGACAGTAATAGTGAGTGGAGTATCCAGAATGGTAGGAAAAAGTAAGACATAGTGACCTCAATTTATTAAAACCATTTTACTGGTTGATTTCCTATGTTTTTAAGTAGTGATTCTCAAACTTTAGTAGAATAAATAATCAGCTGAGGAACTTGTCAAAAGTGAAGAAATTCTGATTCAGTAGGTGTCTGGAATGGAGCCCAGATATTAAGCAGCCCAGAAGAAATGAGAGCAGGTGATACACCAACCTTACTTTCATAATCACTTCAAAAAGTAACAAATATTGAGTAGTTGAAAATACTACAGAGCAGGTCCTCAGCTACTGGTCTTACACCATGCAGTCTGCTGTGTCAAAGTCTACGCTAGAAATGGAGCTATTTTGAGTAGAAGCTTCATTAGGAAGAAATACAATATATATTTTTAGAAACATTTTGACACATTGCTGACTTAAATATTGGGTAAACATAATTGAGGTACATTTGGTATGGGCTTTAGTCATGTAACAAATACTACTTAAGTCCAACTAAATTTCTTTTTTTGAGAGAATTATGAGACAGTCATTTCTTACTTTGAAATCACTGAAATGAGCAGCCCACCCTAAATTTAAATTTATCCATTGAAAAAGTTCAATCACTAACTTGAAAGAAATAATGTACTATTTTACAATCAGTTAAAAAAAAATTAAGTCTTTCAGCTAAAGGGTCTATGTAGGGAGGAAAATGGTTTCTTAGCGCCACCTAATGATAAAGCCATAAAACTGAAAAGTATAATATAAACAATTTGAGCAGAGAATCACTCATTAATTTAATGAATATTTAGTGTGTGCCTACTATATATCAAGCTAAGTGTTGAAAACACAAATATAGTCCCTGCTTTCAAGAAACTTACATTTTAATTCTTAAATGTGCTTAATCAATCCCCCCCAAATCGTTTGTTCACAGTAGTTAAGGGGAAGAAAGGAAGTTAATTTCATTTGTATGTAATTTATATTCATTCATCCATACACTTACTCACTCATTTATACAATGATCTCAGTAAACAAAATAGGCAAAACCCTCTGTGAAGCTTACTTATTGCTTCTAGGTATTAGATCAGATACAAATCCTATTGATTCTCTGTGCTGAACATCTCTTGTCTTAGGACAGGTCTTCATCTTTGCTGTACTACAGCAATAACCTCCCGAAGGTCCGCCTGACTAAAATTTTTCCCTTCTCCAATCCACCTCCCAACAGCCAGCAGTTAGCTTTCTAAAACACAAACCTTACCATGTTAGTTCTACTTAAAAAACCTTCACCAGTTCCCCATTGCCTGTAAGTTGCAAATTCCTTAGCATACATATCCTACAAGGGTCTCTGTGACCTGGCCCCAACTTCTTGCTGCCCATATCAGCCATGAGTTTTCCCAACTCTCTTCTGACATTTTCCAAACATTATCACTTCTTTGTGCTTTTACACATGCTGTTTTGTTTGCTCTACATGTCCTTCCTATCTTTCTGTCTAGCACACTCTCATTTCTTACATGCACTTAACAATCGATACTCTGTTATGTATACTCCCACTTCCCAAAGAGTGTAGTGATTCTTGGTCTATTTTCTTCCATTAACAATGAGTTCCTAAACAATAAGAACCATGTCTTTTCATCTATTTCCCAGCATCTGGCATAGTGACTAGCATGTATCAAGTACCCATGAAGAAAGGTATGAGTACAGTTTTCTCAACTATTTCCCCTCACAGTTATAAGAGAAAAAAGAGACAGAATATACTCAACTAGGCTGACAACCTGTCAGAAAATACATTTCATAATCTATACATTGATGAATCATATCACTAAAGGCAGTCTGGACCAAACAATGAAGCAATTCCAAAGGGACTTCACAGAATAAGAGTCAGATAAAGACACAGTAAAGGCTGTGTAGTTTGAAAATACTCTGAGGTGATTCTCATACACTCCCTCTCCCCTACTAACTGGCAATCACTCTGATATTTACAAAATCCAATGTTATTGTTTATGTTTTAATACATAAACAAGATGGTGAATTTTGGTGACCTTGAAGAAATAACTACTATAATAATCCCAAGGGTTAGAATTAATGTTGAGAATAAGAATTATAATCCCAGAGGCTGACTTAATGGACTTGGGGTCAGCTGGAGGGTATAACTGAATACTCAGTACAATTAGGGGTGGTATAAAGCTATGCTGGTGAGAACTCTGTAATATCACCATGGGGACAGACAAAACACTCTTGTCTTCTAAGGGTAGACCTCCTGGATGTTGGCAGAGAATTCTGCCTCTCATCCCAAACTGATTATTATTTTTCTACTGAATTTTTTCCTTCCTACACTGAACATTTTCTACCAAAATTTTAATTTTTTTTTTTTTAGATAAGTCAACATCATTAGTTAGGATATAATCAAGTTCGCTTTGAACCAAAGAAATATTCTATCTTTTTAAGGAGCCTTCTCCAAGTATTGGTCTCATCCTTTGTATGGTATTCTTACTGTTTAGCTTCACATTTTTGAGGATATGTCACTTTCTACTCTAAGAATCTCTTGTAAAACTACAACTTGATTCATAAGGTATTAATCATAAAAATTCTCTTCATCTGGGGATAGTTCTATGGTGTCTTCCAATAAACTACTGACAATGGTACTTTTGAAAATGAAAGCTTTGTTGAGAATGTCAGATAGAATAAAGGATCAAGGTATCTACTGTGTTGTTTACCTCGGATGACAACTTCAATAATCTTCTAAATTCATTTTCTGCCCGCCCACCCCCCAAGTAAAAAAAAAAAATTTGAAGAGAACACTGAAAATGGATTAAAAATTAGCATCCAAAATAAAACTAGCTACAAAAATAATTCAGAAATTAATGACAGTTGGAAAAAGTTAAATCACATACCCATAAAAGTATCTGAAGCTTCTTGCCATGCTTGCCCATTAATGCTGACATTCTCTTGCACCGCTGATTCAAAAATCTACAACAAATTCACAACAGTCAAGTCACTAAAGACTGAATTCAAACAGGTACCAATCCTCCAATTTGTTGTATCTCCACCCCCTATCCCCGCCCCCAAGTATCTTCTTCAAGGCTTTGCAAAGTATTTGAAAAAGGAAGGAAAAATGTGTTATAAGGGCCAGTGTGCAATCTTAGAGAAGTTTATAATCAAGATAACTTCCTGGTCTACTTTAGACTTGTAGGGAAAATGTTTTCACTCTCTTCACAAAATAGGCAGGATTCCTTTTCCTGAATTCCTCATAGTTACTGTTTGCACTGTCCAGTAGGGAAGCCACCAACCACTGTGACTACTGAGGCCTTAAAATGTGGCTAGTCCAAAACAAGATGAGCTGTAAGTTTCAGACACCAGATTTGAAAGCTTACAAGAAACACAAGAATGTAAAATATCTTGTTCATTTATTATTACAAGTTGAAAACATTATATGGGATATAGCAAGTTAAATGAAATGTATAATTAAAATTACACCTATTTTTCTTTGAATTTCAAGTTACCTGCTAGTTCTGCTATTTTTCTGTTGGACGGCGCTGATCTAAGTAATTAACACCCAGCTGACACTAGGTCTACCGTATTTTGCCGTGTATAATGCGCATCCACGTTTTAGGCCCAAACGTGTACACGTAGGTACGGAATTAGTGC
Source organism: Craseonycteris thonglongyai (assembly GCA_004027555.1). Taxonomy (NCBI): domain Eukaryota; kingdom Metazoa; phylum Chordata; class Mammalia; order Chiroptera; family Craseonycteridae; genus Craseonycteris; species Craseonycteris thonglongyai. The sequence continues at coordinate 8,028 of PVKE010001498.1, forward strand.
TTTCCGTGTACAATGTCCATCCTTATTTTCCCCTCATAAATTTGGGCCCCAAGAAGTGCGCGTTCTACACGTCAAAATACGGTATGTCTTTCCTCGCGTTTCTCCTGCGGCTTCTATCGGAGCGCGGGGCACCGTTAACTCTGCCGAAGCCTGGCATAGACTCTTGAGCCCTGCGATCTGGGGTCAGGAGGTGACAAGAGACGGCTACTGGGCCCGTACCCACTGCACATCTCGCAGCGCTGGCTCCCGAATCTCCTCGGGCAGCGCGTCCCCGAGCTGTTGCACGAAGCGGCTGCACAGTTCCAGAATTTCCGTCACGGCCCGCTTCGAGGTGCAGCGCACCCGGAAGTCCTCACGGGACGTGGCGGGGGCCGCGATCCGGTCTTCTGTCCCAGCCACTCTGTCCGCGTCCGGCGAGGGTGAAAAAGCCACCGCCTCTGGAGCCCCCGCCATGTTTCCAGTTTGAACTGGTGGCGGGAATTCTAGGAGCGGAAGTGAGTTCCACCGGAGGAAGCTGCACGTGTGCGGTCGGAAACTCGGTCCGCCGCCGCCTCAGCACTCCGGCAGCCGCGTTCCGGCTGAGGCTACAGCGGCAGCGGCGGCCATGGGGGAGGTGGGCTTAGGCCTGGTGGATTGCCATTGTCACCTCTCCGACCCGGACTTTGACCGCGTAAGTGAGGGCGAGGCCGGGCTGGTGGAAGCGGGGGAGACGCCCATCCTTTCCCGTAAGGTTACCCTTGGCTTTCCTATCTTAGGATGCAGCCCCCAAACCTCCCAGGCTCCTGTCTGTGGCCCATGTGACGTGCTCCTGACTCCGTGTTTACCTTCAGTCATCCTGATTTTTCTTTCTGATTCTGCATAGCGGCCTGTCTCCACTTTGATTGGCTGTTCGATTACCGGGGTTCTTTCCTCTACGGGCGCTTGACCCGGGTGTTCATCCCACCCGCCTCTCGGCTCCTTGCTGAGAATCCACTTTCCCCAGGATGGGGGACCCCGAAACGCGGCTTCGCGCCCACTCACCGCGTGCTCCAGTTCTGATGGGGGAGAGAGGCAAACAGAAAAGAAAGAACAACACACACACAGGATCACAGTTATTAACACCAAGTGTTGTACTCGCTGCATTGGCAACAAGAGGCTCATCCTAGGGAAGGAAGAGAGGGGTCTCTTTTAGGGGAGAACCCTCTCAAGAGGTGACACTTAAGTTGGATGGTAAGAGTCTTACCAAGACGGCCCAACAAGGAGATGGGTGTACGGTGGTGAGGAAAGCAGGCAGGTTCAAATGGGCACATTCATGCTACCAACATGCTGGATGGAGCCTGAAGTGCTAGAAAGAGGGAGCCATGCAACAAGGCTGAAGAGGTTTGCAGGGAGAGGTGAGATAGGTCAGCGAGGAGTTTGGATTTCATTTTAAAGGAGAGTAACAACGTCTCGTATCCACTTAAAACCATTTTTGCTGATGTGTGGCAAATGGATAGAAGACAGCAAGAGTGGAAACTACAAGACCAGTTTGCAGGCTTTTGCAGGATGTAAATAAGATGATGGTGGTTGCATGGGGGATTTGAGAGAAATAGGTGGATTCAGTTATATTTTAGACATTGGATCTTTAGGATGTGTGGCAGAACGGGATGTGGAGAGGGAGAGAAGGAGAGGAGTTGATTCTGTAGGAAGGATGGTGGTGGTGTTTACTGAGATGAGAGAAGACAGGTTGAGGAGGGCAGGCAGAAAGAATAGGTTTGTTTCCGGGAGAAAATATAGAGTTGTGTTTGGCACATGTTGAAGCCTAATATCCATCCAAATGGAGATGTCATATAGTCGTTTTTAAATGGGAATCTTGGGTTTTGGAGAGAACGACAAGCTGGAGATAAGAATTGGAGACTCATTAGCATAATAATGTATATTAGTATAATTAGTCTATTTAAACCTGTGGATAAAATTATTTAAGGTGAGTACAGAGAGGAGCATAGCTGTCCTGACATCAGAGGAGAGAGAACCAGTCAAGGAGACTGAAAAGTAGCAGCCAGTAAGAGGGTGGTGTTTGCATAAGGAGAGTGGTGGTGTCCCAGAAGCTGAGAATGGAAAACAGTTCAGGAAAGGGCTAGGTGTTCCTAATGCTACTGAGGGGTAGAATAAGAGGAAGACAGATAAGTATCCTTTACATGGGACAATAAAAGTTTCTGTTTTAGTGGCGAAGAAACAAAAGCCAGATTTTACTGAGAAAAAGAGAGAATAAACGGAAGGGAGGGGGTGGGGGCGTTGGTAGGCTCTTCACATTCCACTCACTGTTCCTCACCATCATTGTCATTCTTTATGGTTCCCCAACTACATTGATATACTCAGCCAAAGAGCTGTTACCTATTCATCTAAAAATAATTGTGATTACTTTTGCATTTTTTTAGGATCTGGATGATGTGTTGGAGAAAGCCAAGAAAGTAAGTTGATATCTAGAACTGCCTTTTTTAATTTTCCTACTAATGTCAAGCTAGAGCAGCTTGAAATTTACATATGCTATATTGATGCTTTAGAAACAAAAAGTTAATTATAAGTTGAGTTTAATGTCTACTGTATGTCAGGTACTGAGCTAAGCCCTTTCTGTACATTATCTCATTTAATGTTTCAAACAACTTTTGGAGGAAGCTACTATTTTATAGCCAACCGTTGCCCATCTTACAGATGAGGAAACCAAGGCCTAGAGATTAACTTGTCCAAGACAAAGTAAAGTGATGCAGACGAGATAGTCTGAATCCAAAGCATGTTCCCCAGACACCATGCTTATGAGCAATATGGAACAGATTAGTCCATCTGTCATTTCTAAAATTAACATTATTCTGGAGATCTTGGAGAAGTTACACAAGTTTTCTGAAACATTTTGATGTGTTTGGGAAAAATATTAATTTTTGCAGTGTTTATGAAATTCACGGTAACTAGCATTTCATGGTCTTCCCCCAAAATGTTGGTCAGAAGTGATATTTTTACCTATAGCCACCTATATGTAATCACTCTTGACAAATTAATTAGGAATGTGGGCTTTAGAGTTAAACAGGCATAATGCTCTTGGGCAAGTTATTTGACTCCATCCAGAATTCTGTCTCTGGATCTATACAGTGGATTGTAGCAATGCCTCCCTCATAAGTTTGTGTAGATTAAATGAGATGATATTTATGTTCACTGAACATAGGGCCTGAAACTCAGTAAATATTCAGTATTGCCATTATGTTTCTATTGATGGATTATGGATGAGCAAAGATAACTAAAGGCACAGGAAACTTTACAATTTTATTTAGTGATATTGGATGTATATTGTTTGAGACTTTAATTGTTTTGTTCTTTTTTGTTTCAGGCTAATGTTATGGCTCTTGTGGTGGTTGCTGAACATTCAGGAGAATTTGAAAAGATCATACAGCTTTCAGAAAGGTGCTACTTCTCATTAAGAATGTAAAGAGTTGTTAATAAGGATGCACTTATGATTTCAGAGTTATAATATCAAAATAAACAATGGAAGACAAAATAAAATTAATGTAGCCCTTAAAAAATTCTTTCCTACTTGTTCTTTAGGGTAACATTTTATACCAGACTAATAGTCCTGCTTTCTTAACTCATTCTACGTTTTCAGGTATAATGGGTTTGTCCTGCCTTGCTTGGGTGTTCATCCAGTTCAGGGACTTTCACCAGAAGACCAAAGAAGTGTCACATTAAAGGTAACAGTCACATATTACAAGAACCTTAAAAAAAATAATAATACCTTCTAATCAGTAATTCTCTTTTTTATGTATAGCCTAAGGCAATAATCCAAAATAAGGAACCACTACCATCTTTCCCAGAGATGTTTGTGGCAACATTATTTGTAATAGAGAAAAAAGGGGAAACAGCCTAGATGTTCAGAAATCAAAGAGTAATTAGTTACCTTGGAGAGTGTTAAATGTACTACATTTATAAAAAATGAGGGGAATGCCAGGATAGCTCAGCAGGTTGAGCTCTTGCCTTGCAACCATGTGGTCCAGGGATTGAGTCCTAGCCCCGGCCTGTGCAAACCCATATGCTGAACTCTGGTGCAAGTGGTAACCACTGAGCCTGTGGTGAAGGTTCTCCCCTCCCGTGCAGGAGGCCCCCGGTTTGGTTCCCACCCTGCCAGCCCCACATCCACCTGTGTGGAATGAAACCATGTCACAACTGATGATGTACAACTATGGAGACTACTCTGGGCCCTTCCTGCTTCTCTCTCTCTCAATCACCTCTCAAAAAAAAAAGAGGACTATGAGGTTTATGTAGCAACATGGAAGATGTTTACAGTGTAATGAAGGGACAAAAGCTGGATACTAGATGGTTTATTTACTGTGAGTTATGTCACATAAAAATATATTCTGCAAGGAAAAGACTAGAGAGAAAGCACAGAAATAATAGTAGCTGTGATGATATGGTAGACTTATAGGAGACTTCTTTTAATTTTTTGATCATGTTGTCATATTGCTTGGCAAAAGGGTGACAAAATATCCAGAAAAAGATACAGATTCATAGATGCAGTATTATGAGGGAACAGATGAGTTCAAGTACACAGTATCTTCTCCAAACTTTGAACCATCCCTAAAGGAGTGCTCTTGATCTGTGAAACTTCATTACTTTTATAAAATGGTCATACCCACAAGGTCTCACTGACTCACAATAGTCAGTGTTTCTTATATTTTAGGTTTGTCTCCTGACTCAGCATCAGGGAGATGCAGTTTCCCTTAGTGCTTTATTACATACTATGATTGATAGCCCCATTTTGAAGTAGACTTTTTGTTCCATATGAATAAATTATGATATAAGATCAATAATTTTTTATTACAATGAGTCTGTATTCCTACATTAGGAATACTTATTTTGAAATAAAGTTACTTTTAATTCACCTTCAAATAAAAAGAAATGCTTATCTGGTAGCTCTCTTGAGTTGCTAATGTGATAAAATTAGCTAAATTGCCAGAGTTACAATTCCCAAAATATTGGGGATCATATAGGACAGCATTTGTTTCATTTATGTAGAGATTTATACTAGTAGGCATTCGTGTAGTTAGTTGATCAAGTGTGTACTGAGCATCTACTTACTGCATTCCAAGCACTACAGAGTGATATCCCTCTCATGAGAGCTAGATTCTAGATGGGGACAGACAATCATCAATTAGATACATGAACAGTGACAGTTTAGGCAGCTCTAAGTGCTTTAAAAACAGTAAAACCAGATTATGTGACAGGGATTGGGGATGCTGGTTATTAGATTGGGTAGTCAAGGAGGGCCTCTCTGAGGTGGTGACATTTGAATTGCCTGCATGCTCCAAAGGAATTGTCCAAGCATAAATTGGGGTCAGAGTGTTGGAGGCAAAGGAAACAACCAAACACAAAGGTCCAAAGGTAGGAACAGGCTTGATGTCAACAAAAAGCGGGCTGATGTGACTAGAGGGAGGGAAAGTACTAGTAATGAGGTCAGAAGGACTGGGCAGGAGTCACCTCATACAGGACCTTGTGGAATTTTAGCTTACACATCAATAGGGCGTTTCAAGTGAGGAGTGACAAGATGTGATTATGTTTTGGAAAGAACCCCTTGGCTATAATATGGAAAATGAATTTTGAAGAGTAAAAAAAAAAAAAGGAAGAAGCAAGTGTTTAAGTGAGAATCTTCATAAACACGTTCTTGTAACCTAAATAGGTGTGGGATGTTATACTCAAATCTCCAGGTATGGGGGAAGCTAGGATGGCTCAGTGGGTTAAGTGCTCACTTTGTAGTGCCCGGGACCGAGGATCGAATCCCGGCCCCAGCCCGTGTGGACCCATATGCTGAACTGGGGAGTGCCCCCACTTCAGTTCTCTCTCTGTCTCTCTGTCTCTCTGTCTGTCTGTCTGTCTCTCTCTCTCTCTCTCTCTCTCTCTCTCTCTCTCTCTCTCTCTCTCTCTCTCTCTGTCAAAAATAAAAATAAATTAAAAAAAAAAGTTCTTAAATTAAAAAAAAAAAATTTCCAGGTAGAAGAACCACTCACCATTATAGAAGGATTACTATTGCTTGTTCCTCAACTGGTTAAAGGAATTGAATGTATGTAAAGGACCCAGAACAGCATAGTGCCTGGCATATCATAGATGTTTATAAAATAGCAGTTTCCTTTTCCTTCTGTTTTAACAAATACATTTTTTTCTTCCAGGATTTGGATGTGGCTTTGCCCATTATTGAGAATTATAAGGATCGATTATTGGCAATTGGAGAGGTAAACACTCATTAGCTGATCAAATGACTTCTAATCCAGATTTCCATATGGCATGTGAAAATAATCCTTAATTCAGTATTGGTGATTATAACTGACTTGGATAATTATGTTCACCCTGTCCAGCTGAGTAATAATTTGTTGATACTTTGTCAATAAGCAAAAGAGCTTGGTAGTAAGCAAATAGAAAGCCTCACCAAAGGCTTATATTAATACTTTATTAACATTTCTATATACTTTGCTGTGTTTTTGGTTTTGCTCAATATAGCTCATCTCTCTAGTTAGTTAAAATAATATATATAAACATACTTTAAATAGGCTAGTTTATAATTGAAGAACATGTTTTATTTAAAAATTTACCGTTGTGAAATATTATCACTTGGTAATAAATTCTACTTCTAAAGAGAAGAATAACACCTAAATTCAGAATATAGATTATAGCAATGCATGCCAAAATCATATCAAGAGAAATAGTTACTGATAATCTTTACTGTCTAATGTGATGATCACGTGCAGCTATTGAGCACTTGAAATGTGACTGGTTCAAATTGAGATGCACTGTAAAGTATAAAATGCACAGAGGATTTCAAAGTTTTAGCACCCCAAAGAAAGAATGTAAAATAACTCAGAAATTTTTCTATTGAGTATGTGTTGAAATAATAATATATTACTATATAATAATGATAGTGCTGGATCTATTTGATTAAATCAAGTATGTTGAAATTAATTTTGCTTGTTTCTTGTTAGTCATTTTACTGTGGCTGTTTGTATAGAAAATGTGAAGTAATGCATGTGGCTTGCATATACAGGTCCCATTATATTTCTCTTGGACAGTACTGGTCCATGGTATGTCTTTTGGGGTTCATTAAACCATAGAAATGTAACTCTGTTTTATTTTTCTGTTACAGGTAGGACTAGATTTCTCCCCTAGATTTGCTGGCACTGACGAACAGAAGGAAGAGCAAAGACAAGTCCTAATCAGACAGGTCCAATTAGCCAAAAGACTAAATTTGCCTTTGTAAGTTAATGAATCATCTTTCTATATTAATAGCTATAGAGCAAATGAAATAATGATTCTTTTGAAATGGAGCTCTGCATTTCTTTTCTCTGAATTACTTTAATAGAACAAACATAATGTTACTCGATTAAGTACTTAAAAGGACTCTTTTTTGGTTGTTACACAGAAACGTTCACTCACGTTCTGCTGGAAGACCCACCATCAGCCTCTTAAATGAGCAAGGTATTTAGGTTCCTGAGACAAATGTGCCTACTATTTCAGTTTGGCAATTCCACTCCATATTCTCATAGAACAAGCCATGTTTAAATTGATTTCTTTTTTTTTTTTATTTTTTAATTATTTATTTATTTTTGACAGAGAGGGAGAGAGAGAGATACAGAGATAGAGAGAGAACTGAACTAGGGGAGCTCCCAGTTCAGCATATGGTTCCGCACGGGCCGGGGCCAGGATTCGATCCTCGGTCCCCGGCGCTGCAAAGTGAGCGCCTAACCCACTGAGCCATCCCAGCTTCCCCTAAATTGATTTCTTAAAGGGAAGAAAATGGGGCAAGGGTGGAGGTGGAAGTCAGCTAAGGTGATTTTGCATCAGCCTACTGTTACAAGGTTTTCGGTGTGATTGCGATATTTATCAGGTCTGGATAACGCAAATGAAAAATTGGCTCAAGAAATTTTATTTCTAAAGGAAAAATATATCTTATAGCATTACTTTTCAAACTTTCTACAGTACCATCCACAATAAGAAATACACACACACATTTTTTCTGGTATTAAGACTTTGAGGGGAAGCCGGGATGGCTCAGTGGGTTAAGCACTCACTTTGCAGCACCGGGGACTGAGGATCGAATCCTGGCCCTGGCCCGTGCGGAACCATATGCTGAACTGGGAGCTCCCCCAGTTCAGTTCTCTCTGTGTATCACTCTCTCTGTGTATCTCTGTCTCTGTCTCTGTCTCTCTCTCTCTCTCTCTCTCTCTCTGTCAAAAATAAATAAATAAATAAAAATATATTTAAAAGAAAGCACCATCTTTAAAAAAAAAAAAACGACTTTGAGATTCAGTATATAAACACAGAAAACTGACAAACATTTAAGAAGCAGTACATCATTGTGCATATGTATATAAGTACATGAGTGTGCGTGTGTGTGTACGGATACACATATGTAAGCACACACTTGTCCATTGTGACCCACTAAATTGATTTCATAACTCCCTTATGCTTGTAACCTAGTAATGATCACACCTGCCATTTGAAAAAGCAGTATCAAACAGTGAAGTAAATGTATTTGCCCACAACTAGAAAGCATTGTATTTCTCAGTGATGAGTACTGAACCCTTATGGAATCGCTGAGAGCATGATTTTTATGCAGGCTGAGCAACCATCCTTTAAGAAGTGCAAGTGATATCATGAAGCTCACTCTTAACTATTTAATTTTGTGAGTCATTTATCTCCCCATTTCTTCTTCTACCAACATTCTTGATAAAGACTATTTGCTTAAAAACCTCCCATTATGAACAACAATTTGACAGTTTACAAACTCCTGGAAAATGTTTGATGGTATAGGAAGATTAAATAATTGTTTAAATTTTTATTTCAATTTTATTTAATATTTAATCCTGAATATTAAGAATTTATTACATTTTTCTGCTGTTTGAACATGTACCCGGTACATTTATTCACCATTTAGTAGTCAGAAAACTTCATCTTTATATCATAGTGACCAACATTTTCTTAAAATATTTTCTTTTTTTGGACTTTTTTTTTTATTATTATTAAATTTATTGGGTGACATTGATTGACAACGAATACATTGTTTCCAGGTGACAACTCTACATGACATTATCTATACATTACATGATAATTGATGTAAAATTTTGTATCTTTGGTGTTCAGTTTGATTAATGGGAAAGCCTCCCATTAAGGAAATGACACGGAACTCTGATTCACCGTTTATTTTTGAGAGGTGCTGACAAAGTGCTGCTGCACGCATTTGACGGCCGGCCTTCTGTAGCCATGGAAGGAGTAAAAGCTGGGTACTTCTTCTCAGTTCCTCCTTCTATCATAAGAAGTGGACAGGTAAATTCTTCCATTAAACCTCATCTTACACTGAGTCAGCTGCATGGGTATCTATTTGTGTCAATAAATATGGACCTGCCCCATCTTTAAAATGATTGATAATATTTCGTAATAGGGATGTACCATAATTGATGTATTGCCTCAAGGAATTTTTCACTGTAATAAATAAAATAGTGCTTCACTGCATACCTTTGTACATCCACAAATACATATGTATACTTATGCAGTTTTCCTATAAATGGAATCACTGAGGAAAGAGCATTTACATTTTTAAGTTTTTGGTTAAATTGTCACATTTCCTTCAAGGTAAACAGACCACATGTACTATTTTAAC
>PVKE010001498.1:17773-98932 GCA_004027555.1 Craseonycteris thonglongyai
AGTGCATAGTTATTTCTATTTTACTTTTTGACAGATAGAGAGAGAGACAGAGACAGAGACAGTTAGAGAACCGAACTGTGGGAACTCCCCAGTTCAGCACGTGGGTCCTGCCTGGGCCGGAGCCGGGATTCGATCCTCGGTCCTCATGGCCTCAAAGCGAGCGCTCAACCCGCTGAGCCGTCCCGGCTTTCCCCACATGTACTATTTTAAACGGGACCAAAAGCAACTGTACTGTCCCGTTTCAAATGGTATGTATGGTCAGCCTAGTCTCACTGGGCAAAAATCAAGGTGTCAGTTGCTGACCATACGCACTGTTTGAAACGGGACAGTACCACTGTTTTCTATCCAGTTTAAAATGGGACGTCTAGTCAGCCTACTTCAAGGAAATTTATCCTAGTCTAACTTTTATGTACCAGCAGTGCACAAGCATACCTATTTCTGTACTTTCGAAATTTTAATCTTAAAATAATTTATTATAACAGTATTACACTTTCATCATGTGTCTCCTTTCCATGTCTTACTTTAAAAGTGCAGTGGCCAACGAGAATTATGTTCCTGGTATAAAACCCATTGAGTTAATTGCAATCCTTATAATCCAGGTGGAAAAATTATAAGTAAGAAAATAAAGCCATCTGCCTCCCAATCTAAAACTTAAAACGTCTGTGTGAACATTGGATTACAAACGTAAAGCCTTGAGTGACTTAAAGTGAATGAAAGAAATACTGAGTGCGGTGGTGAGGAGAAACAACAGAAGTCTCTTCCTAGATCGTGCAGTGGACTGGGGATACCAAATATTTGGTTTTTTTGTTGGGTGCACCTGCTTTTATGTTATTGGTCTTTGCTCCCTGGGTCCCTAGAGTCTTTGGATAATTTTTGGTAATGAATGTTTCTGTTTAAATCTGTTAGTAGCAGAATGATGAGAACATAGTGAACATTTATTAATTGATATTAAAGTATGAATTTTAAATTCTTGAACAGTGGAATACATATGAGTTTAATGCTCCTTTTTTTAAATTTTTATTTCTCGTGTTTTAAACTTACTAGCTTTCTCTTTTCTTCAAGAAGCAGAAACTTGTGAAACAGTTGCCTTTAACCTCAATCTGCTTAGAAACAGATTCACCCGCACTAGGACCAGAAAGACAGGTAAATGATTTTCCGGTTTCTACAATATTTAGATTGTATCTTTCATTTGAGCTAGTTTCAATTTAGCTGTGTTTCTCAGTACAGTGTAAAACAATGAAATTCTACTTTGAGAGGTTATAGTAACTTAATTTCAGGTCTTTTCTAAATACTTGTTGTGCCCAGGGAGTATAATTTGATTTGGACCATTTCCTAATTTATGTAATAATGAGAGCTGAACCAGTATAGCTAGAAGCTCGGTGTCTAGAGTTGGAAAGACCCGGATTCAAATACTATCTTTGCTGTGTATATTTGGGCAAGTTATTAATCAGTCTGAAAATGTTTCTCTATTATAAAATGTAGTCAAAGTAATAATAAAATACTTTAAATTATTGTAATGAGAATTAAATGAAATAATTACATGAAAATGCCTAACCATGTCTGGTATATATGGTATATGCTCAATAAATTTTTGTTTAATTAGCATAATGAGGCTCTATTATTTTCAATATAAGTATTGATAAAGATTTGTATATATCTTTACTGTACATCTTGTTATTGTAAACCACAAAGTATTATATTTTAAATATTGCTACTATTTTGAATTATAATTTTTTGAAAGGAAGCCCCAGTATCTGCTTTATTGGCTTTGGACAGTACCCATTTCAGTCGCCTCCCAATGTGTAGTTGACTGCGTGCCCTGATGCCCGTCAGCTGCGTCTCCATGACTACCAGGCTCAGAGGTCTGGCACTTAAGAGTCAGAGGTCTGGGAGTGGGAGTGATGAGATTATTAATAAACTATTATTTGTTCCTCTGAACATTATCGTCCTGAGTAGATAACTTAATAATAACATATTTCACCAAATCTAAATGATTGTAAATGCATCACTGTTTTGTGACCATTATAGAAGAAAGAAAAAAAAGACTGCCAGTTACACTATAATGTGCCACTAAAATATTTAACCACTTCAGAGATGTTAAAATCGGGGGGTGGGGGGTGGCGGGGTGCATCTTAGGATCAGTGAAATACTGGTACACAATCTACTCGGTCTTCCAGACACAGGATGGCATTTCTTGAATCAAACCGTAATGTGACCTGGGAGTTGAAGAGGCCAAGCAGCAGAGCAGTGGCCTTTACAACACTCAGTGAAGCAACAAACCCAAGGACAGTTAATCCATCAGTTGTGCTGGTCACCAAGTGTCCACTATTTGCCAACTGCTTCGTAAGCTACGTACTGGGACCTCAATTACTAATAGCCCAGGACTCTTCTCAAGAGCAGCATAGACTTACAATCATTGTTTAGCTATAGCTTTTAAACTGAAGTTCGGGACCTTCTCCCCAGCCTCACCTCCTCCCTCCTTTCCCCCAACCCCCATAAAAAGTAAAAAGAGCTCATCAGTTTTTACCAACTCATTTTCATCTAATCTCCAAGGATTGCTTTCTCTTGATTGTCATGTTTAATGCACTGCCTGCTTTGTTCTGTTTCAGGTACGGAATGAGCCCCAAAACATTTCCATTTCAGCAGAATTTATTGCCCGAGTGAAAGGGATCTCAGTGGAAGAAGTTACAGAAGTGACAACACAGAATGCATTGAAACTGTTTCCCAAGCTTCGGCACTTGATCCAGAAATAGCTTCAATACCAAATCAGCTGCAGGGGGCAGCATTTGAGAAAAAAATTGTTCTGATTAAGTGAACGGAAGACACCATTGCATAGGAATATAGAAGATTATAATTTTACAGAAATGTTTCTCTGAGAAATAAAACTGGAACCCAGGGTCCTAATTCTGCCTTGTGTTGCTTTTTCTTTAACAGAGTCCTAGCAAGAGATTGGGAATCACTGCTGGTTCTTAACCAGCCCATTAAATACAACCACTGCATGAACTGATCAGTTAGCTGATTTTAAGTTCCAGTGTGAATTTTGTCACGTTAAAAACATTAATCACTTTATTAAAAATGTGTCTAACTTTTTTGCTTGCAGTAAAATTTTATATTTTTAAGTTTCAAAAATCTTAGGTATCAAAAGAGTTCTAGGGATAGATGGTGGCAATGGTAGCACAACAGTGTGAGTGTACTATGCCACTGAACTATGTACTTACCGGTAAAAGTTGGGGAAGCTTGGATGGCTCAGCAGGTTAAGCTCTCGCTTTGCAGCCCCAGAGCCCGGGGATCAAATCCCGGCCCCAGCTCCAGCCCATGCAGACCCACATGCTGAACTGGGGTGTGTCCCCAGTTCAGTTCTTGCCGGGTCCTATGTGGGAGGCTCCCGGCCCAGTTCCTGCCCTGCACAGCCCCACACCCACCTGTGGAGTGAAACTATATGGAAAACTGATGCTGTCAGCTATGGAGACTGCTCTGGGCCCTCCCCCTTCTCTGTCTCTCTCTCTCTGTCAAAACAATAAAAATCTTAAAAAAAAAATTAAGATGATGTTATGTCCACTTTAACACAATTATTAATTTAAAAAATCTTATGTGTAGTTTGTGTTGTAATCCATATCAAAACAGTATTTAATTTTGTTACATTATGGAAGCAGTAAATACCTGTCAGAAAAATATTAGCTTCCTAGTGTTATATAGGAATCAAAACTATTTCAAGGACAGGTTGTCCAAACCAAGCTAGACTAGCTAAGCAGCAGCATTGGGTGCTTTATTATGAGGTATAATACTTAACCAAACCCTTCATAGATGAAATTTCTATATTTGATGGGAGGTTCCATTCAAACTAGACTTCTGAGCTCCCTTTCAACTTTTATTTCTTTTGCCTATTTCCTACCTCTTTCTGCCCACATTTTCTTTGTCAAACTCTTCACCTTTAAATCCTTTAAGATCCCAACTTAAATGAGTTCACCTTTCCTGGTCACCCAGCCAGACATATTCCCTGGTCTGTAAATTGTAGCCATCTTCTTCATTTATTCATCAATTTATTTTATTTTTTACACAGTTATTTCAGTCCCTGTAGGTTTTCCACTAGTCTACAGTCATATTTTAGAGTTTAAATTCTTGATTTGCTCTTTCTTGCCATTTCATTCTTTTGACTGAATACTTCCAAGCAGCATATGTGAACAGACATTTCATTTACAGGATCTGAGCAAGTTTGCAGAGCCTGTTCTGTGCTTGTGAGAGCTTAGCTAGGCCAACATTAAGAAATAAATATGGGGAAGCCGGGATGGCTCAGTGGGTTAAGTGCTCACTTTGCAGCGCTGGGGACAGAGTATCGAATCCCAGCCCCGGCCCGTGCGGAACCATATGCTGAACTGGAGAGTGCCCCCCAGGTTGGTTCTCTCTCTGTATCTCTCTCTCTCTCTCTCTCTCTCTCTCTCTCTCTCTCTCTCTCTCTCTGTGTGTGTCTCTGTATCTCTTTCTCTGTCAAAAACAAAAGAAAGAAAGAAATACACAGGTTACTCCCATGTAGAAGATGATCCCCAATTTTTGATCTAACAATATAAGACAAAAATATGATCTTATACACAGAAAATATGGTAACTAAGAAGGAAAGGGGATGGGGGAGGGAAAATTTCCAGAAGGAGGTGGTATTTAAATTAAAGTTAGCCAGAGGAAGGGGATAACAGAATAAGATGGAGAACCACAGGCATTAATATAGTTCCATAAAGCCAGAGGTATGTGGGGGAGGATGTAGGAGGGGATTATAGAGAAATGAGTTTAGAAAGGTTCTTAATTGTATTACACACAACCTGACACTCATTTACTATGTGTTGATCCCCTATGATTCAGCTTAGACTGAGCCAAAGAAATGATCGCTGTGTTTGACAGTCTTCACGGGGACTGCTAAATGTTGGGAGATCATTCTCCAGGTTTCTCACAGTTCAGCCTTGGGAGCAGAGGCACCGACAGCTTTGGTTTCTGATTCTCTCTCCAAGGATGTCTGTAAAAACGAGGACCTTGGAGGACAGAGCAGTTGTCTCCCACTGGAGCAGAGTGCAAGTTTATTTACTGTCCAGGGTAATGGAGAGAATCCGCCTCCTGGCAAAGGTTGGGTTACTTAAGCTCAGGGATCTTTCAGCTTTGAGGCAAAACCTCGGTGTGACTGGCATCTCTGGATGGCTCCACAGCGTTCCGGAGTGGCAGGTGGGGGAGCCAATCAGAACAGGAGGCTCGGGTTACTGGCGGTGCCTCTGAACCAAGAGGCTTAGGTCTTCTGTCAACAATGCCCATGAAACTGGCAGCCAGGCCGACCCTGCACAGCACCTGACACTCGGCGTTTGCTTTTTTGAGAAGCAAAACGTTGGCTTTAGGTCTGGCTTTTTTTTTTTTTTTAACATACCCTCAGGGCCAATACATCTTATCTACACTGTCCTGGCATGATCCTAAGACAGGGTTCTAAGCTAGATGACTGATGTGCAGCCCTTCCCATAATAACATGCTGTGGCTTGTGAATCTGAGATTTCTACGGAGACAACGGACAACAAAATGATAGGGGACTATTTCACTGATGTAAAGACAAATGCCAAGAAGCAGCTGGGTTCCAGGCCAGGCATTCCGCAGCTTGCCATAGGGAGTAATGACTTGAGTTTGTAACTTAAGCTGCAGAAAGCAACACAAGCCAAGTGAAAATTTGAAAATTACTCTGCTATCCAAGAAGGAGCAACACAGGGGTGATAATAGCCTAATAGGATTTGTCCATGGATTCGAGCAATGACCTCTTTGTGGATGGGCAATATAATGTAACAAAAAGCTGATATATACTTACCCGTATTCAAATGATCAAAACCGTAGCTCTGACACTTAATGGAATTACGTGGTTAGAAGCAAGCTGTTAACTGAGAACTTGAGCATTCCATTTGATAAGCGGGGTTGGTCAACATATGTATCCCACTGGTTTAAAGAATCAAATATGAACTATTTAAATACTTTAGATTAATAAAGAGACGATCACCACAAAGTGAACTTTTAGGTGATATATCTTTGAAAGTATCTTTAATCATTCAAATCCTCTCTCCCAAACATCTAAGCAATGAAATGGAATACATGAAGGCTTAACACAGTTTATGTGACTTAAAAATGTTTTCTTGGTGATCTAGCAAATAACTTTGTTTGGCTTCTTTTATAATTAATATTTGTAAATAATTTAGACACTGAAGAAGGATCAAAGAGATGGCATTTCTGTGTGTCTCTGGAGATGCACTTTATCCAAATATGGCATTATCTGAAAAATAAAAAAAGTATTTGTTATATAACTTATAATACGTTTCATAGTTTTCAAAATAACCCCAAGGAAAAGTAGAGGAGTCCTGTTTCACAGATACAGAATGTAAGATTCAGGGGAAGCCAGGATGGCTCAGTGGGTTAAGCACTCGCCTTGCAGCCTTGGTTACCAAGAATCAAATCCCAGCCCCAACTGATAAGAATCCATATGCTGAACTGGGGTGTGCCTCCTATGTGGGAGACCCCCAGCCTGGTTCCTGCCCTGTGTGGCCCCCACCCACCTTCATGGAATGAAACCATGTGGAAAACTGATGACGTGCAACCATGGAGACTGCTCTAGGACCTCCCCCTTTTCTCTGTCCCTCTCTGTCTCTCAAAAACAATAAAATAAATCTTTTAAAAAAATGAATGTAAGATTCAAACTTGTTGGTCTCAGATCCATAATATTATTGAAAATTATTGAGGATCTTATTAAGCTTTTGTTCATGTGTATGGTATTTATCAATATGTACACATTAGAGACGAATACTGAGAAAAATGAAAAACTCAAGAATTTCAGTCCACATTCCATTAATGGTCAGAGTAATGTCACTGCATATCATCTTGCTTCTGGAAAATGTCATTGTACTCCCATGAGAACATGAGAGTAACAAAAGGCAAATAGTATTGGAGCAGAGTGAAACGTTGACTCTCTCAATTCTAGCCTGTATTTTTCTCAAAGCCTGCAGGCAAATAGCTCCTGCTGTAGAGGAATTCTGCTTGAGGCTTGAGTTTGTGGAAGAACAGCCCCTTGCCAGAAAAGGTGTACAAAAATAATGATTGTTTATCAAAGATTTTCAGGAGCCTCAAGACCAAACGCAGACCGACAGGAGTCAGTGGACCGAGAACAAGGAGATTTAGGGACTTAAAGATCTTCCTTGGGTCCCTGTTGGCGCTGGGTGCCTGCTGTCAGCCTCTTGCTCCACTGGTTTTCCCTTCCCTGGACATAAAATACGCCTGAATGAACTCTGGACTCCCTTAAGATGGATTTATAGAAGCCCTGAGGCCCCTTCATTGTCTGGAGCTGGTTCTTCTCAATCAATAAACCTTTCCTTACTTCAAACTCTAACGTTTTGAATATTGGCCATTTGCAGTGTCGGGCACACTGACTTCAAACTTGTAACAATATCTCGGTATCGTTATGAAAATAGCTTTGACCTCGTGGATCTCTGAAAAAAAACCTTGAATACCCAGGGATGCCCAGACCACCTTTTGAGAACTACTAGTTTAGGTTAATTTAAGAAAGATCAGGAGAGCTGGGGGGGAGGGGGGAGTACGGAGGGGGCATCAAATATACACTGATGGAAAGAAAGCTGATTCTGGGTGGTGAGCACATGATGCGATGCATACATAATGGAATGTAGAATTGTGTCCCTGGAAACAATGTAACTGTTATCAACCAATATCACCCCAATAAATTTAACAATTAAAAAAAAAAAAAAAAAAGATCGGGTATTTACAGACCAACTGCCATGACATTTAAATTAAATCCATACTTATTCTATGTCTTGTCATCATAAAGTTAAATTTCTGTTTAAGTCTGTTCACTTAGAAGGAACAGAGCTTTTCTGCAATATTTAAAGGTTTATTTTAAATGTTAAGACTGTTTGGGGAAGCCAGGATGGCTCAGTGGGTTGAGTGCTCACTTTGTGGCCCCAGGCTCCAAGGATTGAATCCCAGCCCTGGCCCGTGTGGACCCATATGATGAACTGTGGCCTCCAGTTCAGTTCTCTCCAGGGCAAGCTTCCCATGTAGGAGGCTCCCTGGTTCGGCTCCTGACTCAAGGGGGCATGCCTCCCATGCAGGAAGCCCTCAGCCCAGTTCCTGCCCTGGGCAGGTCCGGCCCACCTGTGTGGAGTGAAACCGTGTTGAAAACTGATGACGTACAACTATGGAGACTGCTCTGGGCCCTCCCACTTCTCTCTGTCTCTCGCTGTCAAAAACAATAAAATAAATCTTAAAAAAAAAAATACTGTTTTGTAGAAAATCTTATGTGTTCATGTAAACTGGTACACTATGTTTTTCATAGGAGGTGGATTTTACACTCTGCTATTACACTTGTGAGAACTAACCTACTAGCTGTGATTTAACCCATCTAGTTCCGAGTAATTCAACCAGCATAAGAGATTATTCTTAGAATCAGGAATACTAAAGGCACTTTTTCTTATAAATGAGCTATTTTGTGTAAAACACATGACTGTTGCAGATGAACTTTCAAACACAATGGAGAATCTCAGTTTTGCACACCACACTGTTTCACTCTCTACACCACCTACTGAGGAGCAAAGGGCAAGAGTAGACACAGTGTTCTCATCAAAGAAGCTAAATCTCTGGTATGACAATTCTTTCGTCTCTAACCTAATTCAATCCTTTGTTGGTTGTATTGAATAATACTCTTATTTTTTCAAATAAATGAAAAGAAAATACGCTATCAGTTACTTACCTTGAATTAGAAACAGGTATTCACAATCAAGGTACTTACTAGTTCATCTTCCTCCTACAAGCGAGCACCAATACCATGCACCCTCTCCCCGACCTCCTTCCACATCTCATTATTGTTTCTCAGGGCTTTTTGTTTGATGTTTGTCATCAAAATCATTTCCATTGTATCTCGATTTTGCACATGAAATTTTTGCAGAGGCAACAGAAATTGGCGAGAGAGGAGACCTCCTGAGTTTGTGTGGTCTGTTATAATGACTATAACAAGAGTTGTCAACATAAGGTTCTCAGACCGTCAGCATCAGAATCACCTTAGCCTGCTGAGGATCAGACTCCTGGGCCCAAACTAGAGTCTAGCAGGGGTCTCCAAACTACGGCCTGCGAGGCCCTCTCATCTGGCCCGTGGAGACCTTTTTATCTGAATAAAATAATATTAAATAAATAATTAAAAAACAACATCTATGTTTTGATTCTTTTTTATTTGGACCTCGAGTGTGTAGTCGGCCCCCAAACTGCTGTTTGATAGTTAATGCGGACTGAAAAGTTTGGAGACCCCTGTAAGTGAATGAGGCGGCCTGCAGGTGGAGCCTGGGATTCTGTAAGCTCAAGAAAATGAGCGTCTCTGGTCTATAGTAGATGCTCCATGAATTAGCCTGGTTTGCAGAGGCTTTTAACTTCAGATAGACTGCTTTTCAGCTGTCCCCAACCTAATTCAACCCCAGAAATTCCCTCTAACTTTACTTATAAAGCCCTCCTGTCCATTGGCTGGGAAGCCTACCATCAAATCTTACTTTTTGGTGGAAAGTGCTTTTTCTCTGTGTGAACAAGGAGGCTTTCTCTGATCCAGGAGCTCCTCCCACTGTCGGGAACAGGCTCTTTGGTCTGGGTGTGAGTACAGGACTCGTGGGCGCTACTGAAGTGCCTCCTTTGAGGCCTCAACAAGCTGACTTGATTGCTTCTTTCCACCAAGCAGTTGGATTCCCGCTTTTCATTAATCTCCTCCAGGAGATGTTCCTTGGCTTTCAGTTTAATCATTTCACTGGTTCTGTTTACAGATGCCATTATGCTGACAAACTAATCATCAGTTGCTTCTTGCTGTCCTGCCAACAAATGCAAAAGACCATCAGTGGCCGGCTAGACCTAGAAGCCCATCCTATTTATTCACAATTAGGCATTTACCAGTCCCTGTGTCTCCTGCAAAATATTACCGCTGCTCCCCCCGGCCTCACATCTCACCCCGTTTTTTCTTATTGTTCTCTACAGTCTTTTTGTTTTTCAGTGTTTCTTCAAAGAAAAAAAAAAAGACTTAAGAGGCTAGAGTAGAAGAAAAAATTATGTTTGAAACAAATTATGCTTGTTATAGGTGTTGATTCTTGCCTTTAGAGAATTTCAGGATGGTGACAGCAGAGCCTTAACCAAGGGTAGAAGCCTTCTGAGCCCCGGGGCCCTGTGCGAACGTAGAGGTCGCATGTCTATGAGACTGGCTCTGTGTGACACAGACACAGGCCACTTTCTGGAGTCCATTCACCCAGCTTTACGGTCTCTTACATGGAACCAATGGGCATGACCTGCGGCTTTTAAAGGGACTTTGAAGATACCGGGGGCTATCCAGTAGGTCCTCATTATTCATGGATTCCATATTTGCAAATTCCCCTATGCCACCCAAATGTACCCGTGTCCCCAAAATCAACACTTGTGCTTGCCTGATGGTTCTGGGACACGGGCAGAGCGATAACAAGCTTGATTATCTCCCACTAGTGCGTCCCCGGCTGAAGTGGAGCAAGGCCCATCCTGACTTCTCGTTTCCGCTGTCCTACTGTGAGCACCTGACATTTTCCCGTCTGGCTAGTGCCACAGCGCTCACCTCTGCAGCACAGACACTAAAACTGGCGAGTGTCACGGTTTTTGCATTTTGGTGCATCTTTATTTTTTTGCTATGGCTTTCTTTTTTTTTTTCTTTTTTGTTCTTTCTTTTTTATTAATTGTTAAATTTATTGGAGTGACATCGGTTGGTAAAAATTACATAAGTTTCAACTGTACAATTAATTCTACATGACATCGTTTATGTGTTGCATTATGTGCTCACCACCCAGAGTCACTTCTCTTTCCCTCATTTGATGCTTCTTTGATTTCACTGGTTAAAGTGCATAGTGCTGACGTGCTCTCTAGGAAGGTTAGGGTGCAGGAAGGTTAGGGTGCAGGAAGGCTAGGGTGCAGGAAGGTTAGGGTGCAGGAAGGCTATGCAGGAAGGCTATGCAGGAAGGCTAGGGTACAGGAAGGTTAGGGTGCAGGAAGGCGAGGGTGCAGGAAGGTTAGGGTGCAGGAAGGCTATGCAGGAAGGCTAGGGTGCAGGAAGGTTCGGGTGCAGGAAGGCTAGGGTGATAAGCCTTCTGGAGAAAACATGTTAGATAAGCTTTGTTCAGATATGAGAAACAGTGTTGTTGACTGTGAATTCTACATTAACAAATCAACAATATTTATTCAGTAAGATGCCTTTAAGCAGAAACACACATAAAACAAGGTTATGTATTGGTCAGTTGACACAAATATCGTGACCAGGGGATGCCGGAATAGTTCAGCAGTTTGAGGACTTGCCTGGGGTCAAATCCCAGCCCCAGCCCGTGCAGGCGCATAGGCTGAACTTCAGTTCAACTGGTAACTTCCAGGATGGCTGGGTGGTGAAGGTTCCTGCCTCTCACAAGGGAGGCCCCCAATTTGGTTCCCACCCCGTGTGGCCCTATATCCATCCACCTGAGTGGAATAAAACCATGTCAGACTAATGATGTACAACTGCTCTGGGCCCTGCCCCCCTCACCTTCTCTCAAACAATAAAAAAAGTCTTTAAAAAAGAAAATGTCATGACCTCACAGAAACCTAACCCTGTATTTTCCTTAGAAGCAGTTTTTCTGTGTTCGCTAATTCAGTGTTCAAGGCAACTTTATAGAGCTTAAGTAGCACAATCACAAGATCAACCGTAACCAATAGCCAACCGTAACCAATAACTGTAACCAACCGTAACCGTAACCCTCTTATCCTCAGGGGATATGTTCCAAGACCCCCGGATGTCTGAAACCATGGATAGTACTAAACCCTGCAGATAGAATGTTTCTTCCTATACATGTATAAACTAGGCACAATAAGAAATTAATAACAATAACTAATGAAACAGAACAATTATAATATTATACTATAATAAAAGTTATATGAATGTGGTCTCTCTCTCTGTCTGGAAATCTTTATTTAATTTGGCCTGCAGTTGACTACGAGTTAACTGAAACCATGAAAAGTGAAAGCACAAAAAGGAGGGACTACTGTATATAGAGAAAACATATTACTGTTTCTGCAGGTATAACTCTTTCAATTACCTTTAACAGACAGCAACCCAAAGCCTGCTTGAAGTCAGCTGGTATGAACCAGCCCACTGAGATGTTACCCTGGTGATGGAATGTTCTGATCCGAGCCATTCCAACTTTTTTTCTAGTTCTCGAACCCTGGTTAAGAGAACTTGTGGAATCAGCCTTACTGCCCTTGAATAAATAATTCAACCTCTCTTAATATCAGTTTCTTAATCTGTAAAATGAGATAAAGAAATATTTTTCATTACGTTGTGTGGGGGTGGAGATCGGTAGGACATGGGGAGGAAGTTGGAATTAAATGAGATACATGTAAACCCTGTATCCATCTATCACATGGAGTGACATTTCTTGAGCACTGTGCCTGCCACTGTTCTAGTACTGGGGGCAAATGGGAACCTGCCCCATGGAGCCTACAGCCTAGGTGTTCGGAATCATAGCTAGTTTTACTGATTTTTATCAAAGTTTAATGTTTTCCTTGGGGAATTGTTTTATTATATATCCTTTGCCTCAGAAAAGAAAGTCTCCAGCTAAAAACAATCTTCAGAAATACAGACGTCATAATTTCTTCCTCTCTTGTCAGGAATTAGGGATAGAAAAGAGATTGGTATTGAAGAAGGCAGTTCACAATGTCAGGGAGATTCTCTTAGGGAATTCCATGTAGGGTCAGAAAAGAAACTTGACCACCCAATTCTCATGAGGCTGGAGCACAGCAACTCTTAAGACCAATGCAGGGCGGAGGACAAAAAGGTAGTTTTTCATTGTTGTACTTGTTTTGTTTTTAAACAAAGCTCTCAGATAATGCAAAAGGCTTATCTAGAGACTTAAGCAGTAGGGCACAACCCTGGTACATTCTCAGAGTATAACCTGGAAGGAGATTTCTATATCTGCTTTCTTAGCTATAAAGTGGAGCTGATATCAATCAATACAGCGCTATTAAACAAGATCACAGATGAAAGCACATTGTAAACTATGAAGTATAATATAAGCTGTGTAAGTTTTTCTAAGATGTAGAGTAGACGAGGTTGTTCATTCTGAAAGTCATGTGTGATGTGCCCAAGAGTGATATTCTATCATTATTTTACAGTGCAATTATGTGTCACATAAAAACCCCAATTTAAATAATTCTTCAGCCAACAGTTTTTCCTTGCTCAAAGATTAATCCCCCTGCAGAGATGCTGGGCTCCAGTCTAAGGTATCCTGTCCCATTTTCTTGGACTTGCTCGGGTTTGCTACTCACTTCAGACCTTACCAAAGTCTTATTTCCTTCACACTCTAAAGTTATAGGATCCAATAATAGGCAGATATGATTATGGCCAACTATGTAAAATTGCATATAAGCTGTGTTTAGTTACATTTCAGAGCAAGAGAGGGCATGATTTAACCTGTGATCTAAATTAAATTTTGAAAGTTTGCAAACATATGTTGAGAAACATATGTTTCTCAAACATAGGGCTGGACATTTTTCTATTATTAGTCACTGCCACAAAAGGGATTTACTCAATTAGATGCAAGTGATTCTGGATGGCATGAACTGCCAAGAAAAAAAACTGGGACTGGAGGCACTATAAAATATAATATAAGATCCAGTCCTGGGCTTCAAAATGCTCAAATCTAGGTAAGGGATAAAATAAGCAAAAGAAAAACTAAGTAACATTGTGTAGGGAAGTAACAGACTTTCCTCCACCCTCAAGGTTCTTCTGGCTGGTATAATAATCAAATAGATGTGAGACAGATTAGCAAGAGGAAAATAACCAAATTTAATATGTGCAGATGTATGGGAATCTCACATACATGAGACCCCCACACATGCATGAGAGGTTCAGAGATAGAAGAGAAAGTGGGTATGAGATGTCTTGAGTTAGGGATGAGGGGAGGGGCCTTAAAAGGTCATTGCAGGATGATAAGAGTAGAACTTTGGTAAATAGAAGTTTGCTCTTCCTTATAGATAGATAAAAGACCTTATCTCTGATCATCTCTTATGGGCAAGGCCTCTAATTCAAATTCCTCTAGGCAGTTAAGGGGGTGATGGGCAGACAGAAGTTTCTCTTGAGCCCCAGGCTAAAGTTACCTTTAGCTCAAAAGGATCTGCATACCATGGAGGCAAATTGGGGGGACTCGTTATGGATCCCCCACAATTGCCAGGAAGAGTTCAGTGAGTGTTTCCAAGAGTGTTACCACGGTCAGAAAAGGGAAAGGTCTAAGGACTACCATCCTGGAGATAGATTTAGGAAGGAGTGGGGAATTGAGCTGAGCTGGACCAGAAAGGGTAGGTAGGATTTGGCTACACTGAGAGATGGAGAGCATTTCTTAGCAGACCACGGCAAAGACTGCGTGATAAACACGCACATGGCATACTGGTGGCAACAAGTGGACAATGTGGTGTGATTCCTTCTCTGCTCTGCCAGTCCTCTGCTGTCGCTATGGTCTCCAATGGGGACATTCAGCCACGCCCAGCTCCTGCACCCATCCGGACAAGGGGCCAGCTATTAGCAGCCTCACATGCTCAAACCTATGCATTAGGAATTAGTTACCATAGTAGCCAATACATCCACTACTATACTAGCGTGATATTGTGACTTATAGTAACAAATATATATTTGCTCTTCATCCCTGCTTCTGGTACTGAACGTCTACAACCCTTGGAATTTCCCAAGATGAGAATGACACCTGGGTCTCGCTTGTTAGGTGAATGAGGTGACTTTGGGACCAAACCTAAGGATGAGGACTGGTTATCAGGGAGCCAACCCTGTGATGAGAGTGTGGGAACTTTCAGTCCCACCCCCAGACCTCTGGGGAGGGGAGAGGGGCAGGAGGTTGAATCGATCACCTATGCCAGTGATTTAATCAATTGTGCCTATGTGGTGAAGCCTCCATAAAACCCCAAGGGGACGGGGTTCTGGGAGCTTCTGGGTTGGTGACAATGTGGAGATGCAGCGGGTGTGGCACAGAGGGTACAAGAGCTCCACACTTGTTCCCACATACCTCACCCTGTGTGATTCTTCCATCTGGCTGTTGATGAATTACATCCTTCAATACTAAACCAGTAAGTGAGTAGGGTAAGTAAAATATTGTCCTGAGTTCCGTGAGCCACTCTAGCAAATTAATCAAACCCAAGGAATGGGTTGTGGGAAGCTGGATCTAAATGCAGTCAGTAGGTCGGAAGCACATGTCAAAGTAAGAGCATCCAAACCTATAGAGAACCTTTATACTGATTTATTGGAACGAGAGGATACACCTGGAAGCAAGATCTCAACAGACTGAGATAAATGTTAGAGAATCACAGTCTGTAGTTTCTCTTATGCATTTGAGATTAAGAAGGGGCCATAAGGAAGACTACATGAAGGTTGGAAAAATTGAGGAGGGGATGAGATTCTAGGAGAGTCAAGCCAACTATGTGCTCTCTTGAGGGTGGTCATGATTTAGAGGAGGAGTCTGAAAGGGGGAATTTCAAAGATATGTTAACCTAGGTGCACAGAAATAAAAGACAGGGCTGTGTAAGGACAAGATAAGCCTCTTACTAAAGAAGTTATAGGCCTGGGGCGTGACTACCCACCACGACCTGCTGAGTTAGGAATTTATGATCAGATCACCCTGTGAGGTTACTTTTCAGAGAACCCCCTTTTTGTCCACACACAGATGACTACCTGCATTGGTGATTGGCATCTGAAGGGTGTGTGTGGTGGGGCCAGGGGTGGGGGGTGGGGGTGGGGAATTCCATACATCAGAATTGACGATGAGAATTGTAGTTGGTGATCAGAAGTAGGATCAGTCAGAGTCTCAGCTGACAATATTAATTCATTCATTGACTATATATTGAGCCTATGGTGTTAGGAGCCGGAGATTCAAACGTGATTTAGACAGTTGCTATCCACATGTAATAGTGGTGCAAATGGAAGGCAATGCTGCTAAAAACTCACCCTCCTCCCCATATACATGGATTTTACATCTAGTGTCATTGTCCTGGTTGGCAGTGCACCCTCTTAGATTGCAGAAGACCTTTATCCAGGAGCGGCCACATCACTCCTAATAACATCTTGGACCTTGGCTCCAGGGTGCCATACAGATCTGATGTCGCTGAACTCTTGCTCCCTCATATCTCTCTCAGACTCGGCATTCCACACCCATAATCTAACTCAATTTCATCTTGACGCCCAGCCAAGTGATGCTCCCAGTGGTGTTCCCGCTGACAGAGATTAAGGTTCACGTGACACGATACATCCATTTGGTATTAAATGATCCATGCCTAAACTGGTTAATAAGTACTTAGCACTGAAACCTCAAGAGAGAGGAGGCAAGGTGAAGAGATTAAAATGACACTATAAAGAGACCCTGCTGAGTTTTCCCTTTTCTGCCCTCCATTCTTTATTGTATGGAGCTTGGTTGAAATCAGCACATGAATTCTGCCCAACACTTTCATTGCAAATACCTAATGTTTCTTTTCATAAAACATAAACTTAAAGTCAGAAGAAATCCTAGATCTCACATAGCTCAATTATCGATGAAATTAATTAATCCTACCTGCAGCATACCTACTCCGACATAGGTGTCATCTATGGTAACTCAGATATGTCAGATGGTGGTCCATTCAACTGTTGACCACCTCTGATGATAAGAAATCTACCTTTTGTTAGGCCAAAGGTAGTTAGTATGTGCCATTGCGTGCTCCTTTTAAGGACATCAACACAGCACTCTCCCAGGAAGGGCTCTACAATCATAAGTCTAGTCTGGAAAAGCTTGGAATAATTCCAGAACAATCCAAGCAGGCTTGCATAGGTAAGATGGGGTCAAGCCTAAGATAACAAGGGAATGGGATAGGACTTTGAGGAAATATGAGTTGATAAATAGTAATTATGGGTAATTTGCAGAGGATTACTATGGATCAGAGGTCACGCAGCCACCATTTCAGTGCTTTATATTTTTCAGCCATTTATTTTTCACAGTAATTTCATGAAGAATATCATCTTCCTCTTTCAGGCGTAGAAACTGAGGTGTCGAGTAACTAGTCCAAAGTCACACAGCTAGTAAGTGAACAAGCTAGGATTTGCATCCAGGCCAGTTGGCTCTGGAGCCTGTCTCCTTAGCCACTAGAGTAGACTAACTACCATAATAACTGTAACTAAGAATGTCTAAACCGCGTGCCGTACATCCTTCACTTACCTGATCCTCGTAATAGCAATCCTATGAAGCCTGTGCTGTTATAGAACAGCTACCGTAAGTAACTTGCCCACTGTCACACAGCTAGTGAGTACTGAAATTTGGATTCAAATCCAAGTAGCCTGGGCCTGGATCTGATACTCTTGTCCCTTATTCTAGAACAGGGGTGTCAAACTGGCAGCCCACAAGCTGCATGCGACCCCCGACGTAATTTTTTGTGGCCCACGATGCTCTGAAATAAAATGAAAATAG
This sequence comes from Craseonycteris thonglongyai, assembly GCA_004027555.1. Classification (NCBI taxonomy): domain Eukaryota; kingdom Metazoa; phylum Chordata; class Mammalia; order Chiroptera; family Craseonycteridae; genus Craseonycteris; species Craseonycteris thonglongyai. Next base: position 35,296 of record PVKE010001498.1, read on the forward strand.
AAAAAATTGTTATGAAGAAACTAGCGCTTAGGGGAGATCGAGGCAACACCGTACACACAATTCCCTCGTTAACCCTTTAACTACTGAAGATGAGTATACACGCGGCCCAGTGCCTTTCCTGGGGGCCTGTGGGAGTGTGTAAACGCGCTGACTCAGTTCCAGCAACGTTTGTAAATGGGATGTGGCCCGTGTGAATCTTGCCTGTTGCACCAAATGGCCCGTGTTTTCATTGAGTTTGACACCCCTGCTCTAGACCCCCTTGGTGGTACACTCCTTGTAGATGGTGATAGTATTGGATACAGAGCTTTGTCATGTGCAGGGAAGGCACATGACAAGGTGGACGAGAGTCAGACAGGCGCCAGCTAGTAAAAACGCAGAGGGACATTGAGTGCTGCTGATCGCATCCAGGAAACCCAACCCAATCCTTCTGGCTAAGGACACAGAGAGGACAAATTATCTCTGAACAGGAGAGGTTTTAAACAATCAGAAAGAATGGGTTTTTTGCAGGATTACATGCAGGAAGCTGCCTCAGCAGAGAGGAAATTGAGGCCTGATAGAATTTGCCAGTTTTGGTTCCAGAAAGGGGATAGGAAGTTTGCAGATACCTGAATTTTCCTGTGAATCTGGGAGAAGCCAAGGAAAGTCCATTTAAAATTCTTCCCATTGGATTCCCTTTCTGAACAGCCTTCTTTCTTTTTCTTTCTTTCTTTCTTCCTTTCTTTCTTTCTCTCTCTCTCTTTCTTCCTTTCTTCCTTCCTTCCTTCCTTCCTTCCTTCCTTCCTTCCTTCCTTCCTTCCTTCCTTTCTTTCTTTCTTTCCTTTCTTTCTTTCTTAGCTATATAGACATTTTCATGGTACATAAGGGAATAAAAAAAATGCTTCTAGGGAAGCCGGGATGGCTCAGTGGGTCAAGCACTCACTTTGCAGACCTGGGGACCGAAGATCGAATCCCGGCCCCAGCCCGTGTGGACCCATATGCTGAATTGGGGAGTGCCCCCAGTTCAGTTCTCACCAGGGCAAGACCCCGGCCCAGTTCCTGCCCTATGCAGCCCCGCCCACCTGTGGAATGAAACTATGTGGGAGAACTGATGATGTGCAGCTATGGAGACTGTTCTGGGCCCTCCCCCTTCTCTCTGTCTCTGTATCTCTCTCTCTATCTCTCTCTGTCAAAAACAATAAAAATAAATCTAAAAAATAAAATGCTTCTAAATAGGAATAATAAGTTGTGCTGACTATTAAGCAATGTACTTATTTTTCAGAAATCCATAAAAAGAACTACTTATTTCAGACAGAAGTCCGTTGGATTCCACATTTAGTAATTTGTTTGTTCATTCAGAGAACATTGTTCAGGAACCTAAAATAATATCTAAATTAATGTTTACAAAATTATATTTGCAGAGGAAATTTATAAGTGCTTTAAAAGAAATGGATTTATGTACAAAGCAAGCCATTATTTAAAATATTCAATGCGTGTTAGCTGCAGTCATTCAGTAAATGTTGATTGAACATATAATGTATGCTACATACTGTTTTAGGTGCTCAGAAAAGCAGCAGCACAGTAAAAAAAAAAAAAAAAGGTGAGCCTTGCCTTACATTCTAGCAGAGAGGGAGAAAATAACCAGAAGAAAAAAAAAAGTAAATTATAGGACATTTTACAGAGTGTTAAGTGCTAAGAAGAAAAATAAAGCAAGGAAGGGGGAGGAGTGTGTGTGTGGCAATTTATATAGGCTGACCAAAGACTATATTAAAATGTACACATTCCTTAAAGTTTAGGATTATGTAGCATTTCACCTGTACTGAGAGGCATCTGATATATTTTTATATACAATCAAAATAATGTTAAGAGGCAATAAAAAGGTGTACAGGGTTTTAGGGTTTTAGATAACACACTTTTTAAGTTTAAATCTACGGTGACATACTCCTAGTTTCTACTTCAGTTTAATGAGTATTTGGAATCTGCACACTCCCCCCCTTTTTTTTCTCTTTTAAATTTAATTTCTCAAGTCGAAGCCGAGCTTCCTGTGGAAAGATACTTGTGAGCGCCATGCAACACAGGCAGACCTAAGCAAACACTTGGAACCTCTGCGGAAACCTCTGACTTGGATTAGGCGAGTACGACTTGGATCTTTTCCCAAGAGTACAAGCCCCAGCTGCTGAGGATTTGGAACTGTTAAGGCTGCAAGGCCAAATCACAGAGGGGAGCAACATGATTAAAACAATTGCTTTTGGTCGCTATGAGCTTGATACTTGGTACCATTTTCCCCATCCTGAAGAATAGGCATGACTAGGGCGTCTTTACGTGTGATTACTATTTAAAATACATAAAGAGCCAAGCAGTACTCCCCAGACATAGGACTACGAGTGTGTGGAAACACTCACCTGGTGATGAGATATAGTGCAAAGGTTCAATATCTATGTTTTGAAGTGGATGGCAAGAAAAATAAGATCTATTGCCAATACCTGTGCCTGCTGGCCAAGCTTTCTCTGGACCATCCTTGGAGAAGTAGAAACTGATTGAAAATGACGTCCGCATCTCAGCCCCCACGACTCAACAGGGCAGAATGGCTACCCTGCCAAGGTTTGCTTCTCTTCAGCTGCCTCACCTTCTCTCTAAAACTTCCAAGAACTCCTCCTCCTCTGTTTTCTTTTGGGGATCTGCCATCCTCCTCCTATTCTCTGGTCTCCTAATTTTGGAAGAGGTGCTCCTTTGAATTTTTCCATCGCCCATGATAACTTGCTATTGTGGGGCAGATTTTGACGTATGACATGTCACTCTTCCCAACTTGGTTGTTTACAACACTGCTGTCTTCGTGTGGAGCCCTCACCACAATTTCAACTCTGGTCATTCGCACCTTCTCTTGTCATCTCTGTACATAAGTCACTGTGGTTTAGGGGGTGGGGAGCTAACTCTAAGCATGCTCAGTTTCAGGGTCACTGTTCAAACGTATCCAAAAGCAACTTCACTGGGGGTTTTCATGAGGGGTAGTGCCCTTTTACAGAAGCTAATCCTTCCCCACATATGCTGTTCTAGATCTATTCCTCCATAAAGCAGTTTCTCTGCTTAAAAAAAAAAAAATGTCACAGGGCTGACTTTTTCTCTAGTCCAGGAAGACGTGTGTGGGGATGTGTGCTCTTGGGAGCAGGGACATTGGCTCATTTTCATTTTTTATTCCCCAGAGCCCATGGCAGTGTCTGGCACATAATGACCATACAAGTTCGGTACCTGGAGCTCACTGAACCCACTGTGTGTCCAGTAAATACTAATGGCAGGTGTTGGTTCAAGGTCAAACGCTGAGCCGGGTCTGCCCCAGTACCACGCTGGCCTCATTTCATCAGCCACATGAAGGGGGGAATTGCAACTTCCCCAGGGCAGATTTCTGCAGAAATCTCTTTTTTGGATCGGAACCCTCTCTGGTGTGTTTCCTCCGCCGAGATTGCACAAATTTATGAAACGTGGTGTTGCCTTGCTGGTCTGAAGGCAGGGCCCAACCTTGACAGCTGTGCAGGGGAGAGAGGTCAAATTCTCCCTGAGTGTGCAATCGAGCTCTAGGAGAGCCCCACTTGATGGAGAGGGTGATGCCTACCTCGTTTCCCACCCCGCCGCACGCGCGCGCACGCGCACACACACACACACACACACACACACACACACACACACACACACAGAGCCCCCCAGGTCTTAGGACCCCGGGGCGACAGCAGCCCCTCCAGCCACGCCTCCTTCTTGGCCTCCAGGCCCACTTGCTCCGGCCCCGCCCCTCGCGGAAGCTCCCCCATTGGCTCCCGCCGAAGGCTCCCGCTGATTGGCCGGTGGGCGGTGACGCGCGGTCACGTGCGCCCCCCCGGGGCCGGGCGAGGAGTGACCGCGCGTAGCAAGCAGCATAATTTAGCTCGCGGATCCAGGCAGCGCGGGGTGCGGTTCGGGGCGCACACCCATCCTCACCGGGCTGGAGGAAGGGTTCGCAGGAGCGGGGGCGCCAAGAGGTTGGGGTGCAGGGAGGGCCTCGGGTGCTGGGCTAGGGGTGCAGGGTTGGGGAGCGGGTGGGAGTGCGAGGCAGCACGGGGGAGCCCGGTGACATGGCGCAGCCCGACGACGAGGAAGGGGTAGCGGTGGCGCCCGGGCACGCGCCTGCGAACGGGTACCTCCCGGCCCCTGGGGGCGTGCCGGCCGGGAAGAGGAACGCCGAGTCCCAGAATGGGTCCGGAGCCGGCTGCCTGGACCGGAACGGGGTCCCTCGGGACAGCCCAGCGGCCGCCTCGGGAGACCTGGACAGGCCGGAAGAGGAGACCCAGGTTCGGTTGCTGCCCACGGGCCCCGGCGAGGAGAGCCCAGGACCCGAGGGCATCCAGGTGCCCAGGACGGCGCTCTCCGCGCGGCGCTTTGTGGTGCTGCTGATCTTCAGCTTGTACTCGCTGGTCAACGCCTTTCAGTGGATCCAGTACAGCATCATCAGCAACGTCTTCGAGGGCTTCTACGGCGTCTCCTCGCTGCACATCGACTGGCTGTCCATGGTGTACATGTTGGCCTACGTGCCCCTGATCTTCCCGGCTACCTGGCTGCTGGACACCAGGGGCCTGCGGCTCACCGCCCTCCTGGGCTCCGGCCTCAACTGCCTGGGCGCCTGGGTCAAGTGCGGCAGCGTGCAGCAGCATCTCTTCTGGGTCACTATGCTGGGCCAGTCCCTGTGCTCCGTGGCCCAGGTGTTCATCCTGGGCTTGCCTTCCCGTATCGCCTCGGTGTGGTTTGGGCCCAAGGAGGTGTCCACAGCTTGTGCCACCGCCGTGCTAGGCAATCAGGTAAGGACTAGGGTGACAGATACTGGATCCTGAAAGGACCAGATAAAGTCATAGGCCTTGGGAGCTAGGCGTATGGATGGACCCTCAGGAAGCTTGTCTGCAAATGAAGGAGAGGAGATGAGTAGTCAGAAGATAGGAGGCGCTCTTGGGTTAAAGAGGGGTTGTGGTCTGTTTGTAAGGACAGAACTTTCAAAACCGGTTTAAAGCAAGCACTTGATCAACTTGCTTGGAAAATTACCTATTCAATCATTAACCGAATTGGCCCTTATATACCTAACATCATAGAACACTTGTTAGTGCAGTAAGGAATGAGAACTGGGTAGGTGTTATTTTTGTCAACCTCTGTGTATTCTTTTTTTTTTCTTTTTAAGATTTATTTTATTGATTTTGACAGAGACAGACAGAGACAGAGAGAAGGGGGAGAGCCCAGAGCAGTCTCCATAGTTAACAGCATTCGTTTTCCATATAGTTTCATTCCACAGGTGGGCGCGGGGCTGCACAGGGCAGGAACTGGACCGGGAGCGTCCCAGATAGGCCCCAGCAAGAACTAAACTGGGGGCACACCCCTGTTCAGCATATGGGTCCGCATGGGTCAGGGCAGGGACTCGATCCTTGGGGCTTCAAAGCGAGCGCTTAACCTGCTGAGCCATCCCAGCTTTCCCAACCTCTGTGTATTCTTTGCAAAAGGAAGGTGTTGGGTTTGGGAAGTTTGTTCCTGTTTGAGTAGTCAGTGTAAAAAGCTCTGTCTAATTCTGTATATTAACAATCAGCAGAGTGCCTGATATATAACACTTACACATGATTGCTAAATAAATGTTCTAGAGATAAAGACCTCACAACATCCCTGAGTCCACTTACCAATTTTTAACAGTAAGAAAATGAAGACAAATCACAGATCGTGGAAACCATTGTACACAGGTGGCTTATACTGCCAAGTCTCCATTAAGTTGCTTCCTAGTCTTTCCTAACACTGTAGGTTCAAATTTCATTAGCATTCCAATAGAATGACAAGGTAGAATGTTTTGTGTATGTGTATATTTTATTGTAAATTGCACTGAGTGCTAATTCAGCTTAAGGAGAATCTACTTTAAAATTTGTATAGCAAACACTTCGCTTCTCTGTACACATATTTTGCTACATGTAGCTATGGAACCAAAGAATGTTATTCTCTTCCAGTCCATCACTTGTTTCAAGATCACAATAAGACTAACTCTACTTGCTTACTGGTTTATATTTATCTTCTTTCTCTAAAAGTACAGAAGGGGTGGCTTGAACTATCGTTGTAGTGTATCCAAAATAATTTATGACTGATATTTTACTTGGTTGTTTCTGTATGTTTGGGTAGGAGCTATTTTCTTACAAGTATTTTACATGTACAAAATTGTATTCAGGATTAAGACTTCATTGAACATGACAGAAGTATTATCAACTTCGTAGCTATGAAGTATCTATTTCATGGATAATAAATGGAAACATTTTCCCAGAGGCAGATTTCTCTCTCACACTCAACATACCTCTGGGCCTTCTTCCTGTATTTTCCCTAGGTGTTCTCATCCCGTCTTGGCTCCAGTAGCTGTGCTCTTGCTCATGACCCCCAAGTATTCATCGTCAGTCTAGATTATGGAGTGATCATTTATAATACTATTCCACAGTATTCAACACTCAACTAAAAACCTTTTTTATAGAAATATCTATTCATATCCTTTGCCAGTTTTGAATTGGGATGTTTGCCCTTTTGTTGTTGAGTTGTAAGAGTTTTCTATATATTCTGGATGGTAGACCCTTACCAGACACATGATTTGCAAATATTTTCTCCTGTTCTATAGGTTGTCTTTTCTCAGTCTTTACATATTCTTATGTAAGCCTCTAAGGGGAAGGACTGTATCTTACACAACTTTATAGCAGCATCATTCAGACCGCAGGGGCTCAGTGAGTGTGTATTGAATAGGAAAAACGGTGGTCAGCAGTTTCCCTTTAACAGTACAATTGTTAAAAGACATTAGAACATGGTGGTTCAGAGTTTACAAAAGCACCTTATATACAGTAGCTGTTCTCTTTATGTTGTATTAATTGGCAGTATGTACAGTACTTTTGTTTTTCTCTTTTTTATAATATCTGTAAACAGTACTGTTTATTTTACAGCTTGGAACCGCAGTTGGCTTTTTGCTACCACCAGTTTTAGTGCCCAACACACAAAATAACACAGATCTTCTGGCTTATAATATCAGTACCATGTTTTATGGAACATCAGCTGTCTCAACACTTTTATTTATTTTAACAATGATTGGTAAGTGAATTCTTTTCCCTAAATCTTGAATAGGTAAATGCATGACAGACATATGAAAAGGAAAATAACCAACCCTGAGAACTTGTATTGATACCTCAAATGCCATTTGCTTGTTTCATTCCCACCATAACACTGCCTTGCTCAGGTAATGAATGCTACAACCCTAGCACATGTTATGCATCATCATCTCTTTTACTGTTGTAAAGGGTTGGAAGACGAATTCATGTCATTTATCTCCCTACTAACATTTCTTTCCTGATAATTGTTGGTTTCAAGCATACTACTTGCCCCCTCTGCATATTCCTCTGCCTGTTCTCCACCTAACACTCACCTAGCCAGGAGCAAGTCCTCAGTGCTTGGAAATGATGCATATAAGCTACCACCTCCCTTTCAATGATAAATCCCTCCAAGGATCTCCACAATGTAACAATTAACCGGACCTGAAAATGTTGTCAGTGAACGATCCTGGCAGTGGCCAGCTATTCAGCAGAATTTCAAATTGTGGCAACTGTCTGCTGATTAGCCCAGTCCAGCAAAGCTGCCACCACTGGTCCTCAAGTCCTCTCCACTGGGCCAGTCTCTGCAGCAGTCCGTCCAAATCAGCTGCAAGCAGCTAGCCATCATCAGTTTGGCAGAGGTTTGGGAAGGTCTGCTTTTTTTTTTTTTTAAGTTTATTTTTCATGGGAAACAATTTTGATTTCAGGTGAAGAGATAGGTAAGGTTTATTTAAGTAACAGAACTGCTGACATAACTAGGCACTTGGTGTAACTTACAGTGATTTCAAGGGGAAGGAAACGCTGAAGGTGAAAGGCCATCTTTGAATCACTGAAATTTATAATTAAACTGCATGATAGCTGGGATTTTTTATATAAAGATAGATTAATTTTTACCATGGCTGTAATAGTAATGAAAAATTCAAATTTTGTGATTTCCAGATATGAAATCCTTTAGTTTTGCGAAGATTATTGTGTTTTGATAGAAAGACTGTTAATAGGTGAATTATGGGATCTAGGTATAGGAAGTACAGCCCACATATTTAATTTCCCTTAAGATAATGAACTCTTGTTTCTCTTGGTAGCATAAAAAATATTCTGACATACCCAGTCTACTTATAGTTGGTTTTTATATTTCAGTATGGAAATGGCATATTTGCTGTGTTCAGACTACTGAAAAAAGACAAATTACCTCCCGTGCTATTTTAGCAGCTTAAAGTTTTAACTAAGAAACAAGTCTGCTTTTCCAATAGCCATATTTAATTTGCTGGGTGAAATGTAGTTTATATACATTTTGCATAAATGGGCCTTCTGTTGGCAGTAGGGATTCTTAAAATATAAAATTCTCCTTCCTTTAATTGCTTATGAATCTTCATGTAAATTCTAGATTTTCCTATTTTTTATTGTCTTCAATTGCTTGTCTCTTTGGAAGAAGTGAGAGAGCAATAGAGTATATAAAAGATACCTATAAATATGAAATTATATATGCACATATGTGAAATGCTACAAATATAAGATTTTTATTTGTCAAGGGAGGACAAAAAAACAATAATAACTATGACCATTGGCATATCACCCTGTGTTATTTGAGAAATTAAGAGAACTACTCATGTACATAGTTACTTATTTATGTATTCATGGATTATGAGTAGACAGTAGAAATGGAAATGAAGGGAGGAAAGGATGTGGAAAAAGTGGAATGGAAATGCAAACGGAAAAAAAAAGGCTCATTGTCAAGTTTTGCATAGTGATCTATAATATTAATCTTATGATACCAAGCATAGGATAAAAGCAAGATAATATGCAGTTGTGATAGGAAAGTCTTAGGTTGAAAATTGTGACATTTAAATAAAAAATTGACCTGTTTTTCTTGTACCCAAATATTTGGTAATGAGGAAAATAGGGATTATTTTAAAAATCCTTACTGACTTAAAGGTTCTTAATTACTAACAGACAATCCTACTTTCCTCTAAATTCTACCCATAAATACTTTGGAAGCCCAACCAGAGGCTATAAAAATAATTTTGTTGGGAAAGCTGGGATGGCTCAGCGGGTATAGTGCTTGCTTTGAAGCCCCATGGAAGGACCAAGGATCGAATCCTGGCCCTGGCCCATGCAGACCCACATGCTGAACTGGGGTGTGCCCCCAGTTCAATTCTGGCCGGGGCCTATGCAGAAGCCCCCGGTCCAGTTCCTGCCCTGGCAGCTCCGTGCCCACCTGTGGAATGAAACTATATGGAAAACTAATGTCAACTATGGAGACTGCTCTGGGCCCTCCCCCTTCTCTCTGTCTCTCTCTGTCAAAAATCAATAAAATAAATCTTTAAAAATAATAATAATAATAATAATTTTGTTTTGCTGATGCTTATCAGCAAGGTGACATATACTAAATGGGCCATCAGTGGTCTTCTTAAAATAGTGTTTTGAGGGTTCATGCCAATGTAAGCCTCTTACCCTCTTTCATGGAACTTACCTGGGAATGTAACCCATTTGGCATTTCAAAGACTTAACACAAGCCTTCCACTGAATTTCACTCTAATGCCCCATCTTGTTGGGAGAACTGTTATGGCCTCTGACATATGATTGTTTGGTGTGTACCAAACATGTTTAAAGGCATACCGCCTGCTTGTCACACTTAATCCCCATAGCCCCATGAGGGTGGCACTATTATTATCATTCCCATTTTCTAGATGAGACTGGGGTAAACTTAACTTACCTTGGTCACAGTAAATACTGAAGATGAAATTTGAGCCTATACATTCTGACTCCGTATGTCAAATGTTATATATGAAAGTATAGCGTTTTAATTTTTACTTAGTCTTGTTTTCTGTTCCAATTCGAATTTCTCTTGTGTATGGGGTCATGTGGCTTGTATTTGAGAGCTAGTCGCATGAAGCACAGTGGTGAACTAGAGTATTTGACGCAAGGGTGTCAATTAAAACCCTCACTCTCCTGATTCACTGACATGAGTGGATGACAGAAAACAAAAGCAGTAGCAATCAAAATAGTTAACGTTAAGTCCCTTAGACACGTGTGGATAGAACATGTGGGCCTTATTTTACTTTTGATTCTGATATTCGGGATATTTATACACAGCCTGCAATTGTAAGCTTTTAACATTTTACTTAGTCTGTAAGGATTTCAAGACCCTGAGATACATTTAGTCTCTGATTTTTAAAAGTAAATATTCCTCCAAAAAGACAGTGTATATTTTGTAGCACTCAGTAAGTGAAAAATTGTTTTACATATATTACATCCTGTAATCTTCATAACAGCTTGTATTTTTTTCTTAATGGATGAGAAAGCTATCCTCAAGAGACAGGAATGGACTTCATTATACAGTGATAATGACACAGGGCCAGGATTCAAACCTATATTTGTATTATAATAAGTTAATATGAGTAATGTCTACTTGAATCACATAGCGACAAATAATGAAATTGAAAGATAATGTTATAATCTAATTTTAAAAAGCACAATGGATTTCTTGCTTCTTCATTATGAGAGAAAAAATTTGAATGTGGTACCAAAAAACCTCTGGCTACTTTATATGCCTATTGCCAGGGATGGAGAATAACTGCTTTAATTGTTATTTTATTGGTACAAGTTTTGATGGGAGAAGGGAGGAGTGGTAAGAAGGCAGTTGCTTTTTCAGTTTCAAAGGATAAAGAAAAAGCCATATTTCATTCTTTAAATACAATGCAGCATGAATAGGGTCTTAGACCAGTGGTTTTTTTGTTCCTCTTTTTCTTTGTTTTCATAAAGACTTAAGCCTGACTTTACTAGATCGAATAGCTGGTAGATACAGGCCTGGTTTTATCTGAGAGGACAATTGACTACCTGAAACTAAAAGATAATAGCTGTATTCAGAATTTAAATCTAGTTGATTTAAAGACTAGTAAGAATTGTTTTTACTTTGTATTTGAGTTCAGATCTTAGCCATTTCGACTTATTTTACCATAGTAAGTAAAAACCTAAGAGACACTAGACTTGGTGAGCATATTTTTTACGTTCTGAAACTTTGTGTTGCCGTTGCGTGAGTTCTATATTACCAATATTAATAAAAAGAGACATCTCCTATCTTAACTAGGACATTTTCAGGAAAAGGACAACAGACATCCTCAGCAATGCAAGGAGCAGATAGGGTGCAAGGAAGAGGAGGAATTGCAGCAACTTAAACATTTTATGTCTACCAGTCCTCCCATGTAAGGATATTAAAAAGTAAATATCTATGAGTTATATCTCCTCTTGAATTAGTTGTGAAACCTATAAAAATAGAAGTCTGTTTTAGTTTGATAAGTTTTTGTTATAATTAATGAATGTGTTGGTGAGCAAAGAATTTTAATTTAAAAGTTTTTTTTAGCAGCAAACAGGAGAATTAGAGAATTACAGTATACATGGAAGTCAGAAGGATCATTTCTTTCACAGTTATTTTCAAACCTGGCTGGGTATTGATAAGCATTTGGAGTTTTGTATAGTATAGATTCTCAGGTTCTGTTCTGGAGGATCTGATTCATTGAGGCTTGGGTAGAATCTTAAAATCTGTATTATTCTTAAATTTCTACATGATTATGATTGACAGCCAGGTCCATCATAGCTAGCCCACTTTTGAACTGCAAAGCAAGCCTTCCTGGTTAGAATAACTAAATAACCACCCTAAAAAAAGAGAATGAGAGAAAGAAGGAAGAAGTTCTAATCTTTTAGAAAATAATAAACATACTACTTTTTTCTCAATCCATTTATGTCCTTTTTCGGTTTTTGAATTTACCCTATTTCATTGATTCTAAAGTGTTGTGTTTTGTTTTTTTTCATGAACTCTCTGAAATCAAGATACCTCTAATAATCAATGGCATCTAAGATGAACAAGTTCTAGAGCTCTGCTGTACATTATGCCTGTGGTAACAAGGCCACATTGTGCACTTAAAATTTGTTGAGAGGATAGATTTCATGTAAGTGTTTGTTCCACAATTAAATTTTTAAAAAATCAATGGCATGGAACATTTGGTAACAATGGAGACAGGATTATGTGACAACCTTGTATTGATAACCTGGCAAACTCCATTGAGTGCCAGCATCAAACCATCTTAGATTCAGTGAAATACACTGTTTTTCATTTGTTTTAGTTTACATTCTTGAGTCAGGACTTAAACTAGATTTTAATTTCTGATGTACTAAATGTTAGCAGTTCAGCTCTTCTGTCAATTAGTCTTGACTTCTGGCTAGCCAGACCCTACAGAAATCACTTCTTAGCCAACTGTTGCAGGAAGTGAGTGGACCCTTCTCTGCCCAGCAAGGAGTGGTCTCTAAATGTCTGTCTGCAAAGCCTGTGAAGTCTGTCTCTAACACCATAGAAATGGGCTGTGCTAGAACTAATGGAATCAGGAACCATATATCACACTTTCCTGTCGCTCAGCTTTTCCCCTAGATTTTCCACATGCAGCTAGAGTGAGTTAGAAAGGACCCAGCTCTACTACCATGAATCTACCTGGACCTTTTCAGTCCCAGAGGTGTATGTAAGTGGATCAGATGATAGAATTTACATCAAAATTCAGGGGAAAATACTAACTCAGGGCAGTCCTCCAGAAGTTCAATAATATATATCTGATGTTGGCTTGCTCCTATCTGATGTTGCCTCTAATTACTAATTCAACTAAATTTAGAAATAAAATTGTTGAATACTTAATATAATAAAAACTAATCTTGTTTAACTAAAAATGGAATGATTGGTGGGCAAGGTTTAGAATGGGCCAAATCTCTTGTGTTGTAGTCAGTTTCAATGTCAAACTAGTCTTCACTTAGAAATTCATGGAAATGAAAAAGCCTCACTATAAAACATTTTCACGGCCTCTTTAAACCTAAACTGAATTTAGTGTGTTCACTGAGGAAGATACATTTATTTAATTTCCTTTTCCCCATATGTTTCCAGCCTTCAGAGAAAAGCCCCATTATCCACCCAGTCAGGCGCAAGCAGCATTGCAGGACAAGGCCCCTGAAGACTATTCCTACAGGAAATCAATACGGAATCTATTCAGAAACGTTCCTTTTGTCCTTCTGCTGATCACTTATGGTAAGTGGGTTGGTTGTTTGTTTTTTTTTTTGGTTTTTTTTTTTAAGGCCAAGGTATTAAGGGGCTATACTTGGAGCATAAGGTGTATTTTACAAATGACATAAAAAAACAGTTTGCATGTGTAAAACCCCAAGGGAGAAGGGTTACTTATTAGAAACTATAATAGATGCAGGAAGTACATGTTGTGTGACAGCCCCTTTCTCTTTGACTAGAATATTCTCATCATCCACACCTGCCACCAAAGTGTCACTTGGGAAGGTCATATTAAGACTTAGGGCAGTCAGTGTGAATCACCTTTTCCTTGAACTTCTGGATAGGATGTGTATGTCTAATGTTCTAGGTTCTGGGCTGAAACCACTAGATTAAAGAAAACGAATCTAGGGGAAGCCGGGATGGCTCAGTGGGTTAAGCGCTCACTTTGCAGCGCCGGGGACCAGGGATCAAATGCCGGCCCCGGCCCGTGCGGACCCATATGCTGAACTGGGGAGTGCCCCCAGTTCAGTTCTCTCTCTGTGTCTGTATCTCTCTCTCTCTCTCTCTCTCGTCAAAAACAATTAAAAAAATTAAAAAAAAAATAAAGAAAACGAATCTACACTGCTCAACCGGTTATGTAGACATCAGAGACAATAAAAGAAAGCCACTTCCATGATGCCTGGGCTTCAGCTCTTCCCCTTTTATCAGAATTACTTCCCTCTCCCCATCTTTTAGTGGAAATTATTCAACACTAATGTAGAACATTTAATCTAATGAATTCCTATGTACCCACCATCACCCAGCATCAATAGTTATTGATATTTCACCAATTTGGCTATATCCAGAAAGCAGAAGTTCTACTCCTAGATATGGACTTAGAGAAACCCTTATATGTAAGAACAAAAACACAATATTCATTGTAACATTGTTGTAGATGATAAAAAACTGGAAAAAGCTTTAAGTATCTGTTGAATGGACAAGAGATAATGAAATTGAAGTGTAGTCACACAATGGACTCACTATTGTACAACAGAGAAAATTAAAAATATCAGCACCGATTTATATTATTCATATAAAATTAAAATGCATGCAGAATAATTTTAACTGTTTATTGGAAGCACATGTATTATAGTATCTAGCAGATAAATACCAAGATCAGGATTGTGGTTACCTCTAAAGAAGAAAAGGAGAGAATAGAATTAGGGGAGGTCCAGAAAATGAATCAGAAGCAAAGATGGCAACATGTTAGTGTTTGACAAAGCTGGTGATGAGTAAGGGTTTGCTCAATTATTCTCTGTACTGTTTTGCATATTTGAAATATTTAGTCATAAAAAGAGAGAGAGATAATAAACTTACATCTCAATGACATTAAGAGACTTACATAGTCATACAGCAGATGCAAGGAAACACCAGGATTTAGGCCTGGTCACATGCTTCCCGATAACCGGCTGTTTTGAATTTTTTCTTTTAAGTATTTTGAAATTACTGTTGTCTTACTAGTTGCCTTTTAAGTCTGATGAAGTTGCCTTTGAAGTCTCCGAAACAGGGATTTCAGAAAGGGGTTTCAGAGATAACATCTTTTGCACTGGGCCTTAAAAAAAATAGCTACACTTTTTTTTACATTGAGCACATTGTAGACTCTCAGTAAGCAATTCGCTGCTCAGTTGCCATCTACAGTGTATGCTTGGGGATAAAGCTGAATCTAAATAAGTATAAATGGTGTAATGAGAGAATTTTACTATCACAGACTCATAAGTGTGGGTATCGGTCTTGAATGGGAATGGCAAGAGTTTTTAATTTTCTGTGTCAACTGTCTGAGAAATACATTATATTTTTACAATAGTCACAGAGGACTCCATACATTGGTAAATGGTATACTCATAGTTTTCTGTTTATTATTGTAGGTATCATGACTGGAGCATTTTATTCAGTGTCAACATTATTAAATCAAATGATACTGACATATTATGAGGTGAGTTTCTGTCTATATTGGGTTGCATGCCTGGTCAATAATTTTTTTTTTTTTTAGCAGAATTTCTGTCAGTGTGATCATAATATGATCGATTTATGACCTTGTTGCTATAAAAGATTCATATTTTTTAATTGAGAATGCATTTAATCCAATTTATAAAACACGTGAAATGGAAAGCAGACGTTATTGCTTTGACAATCTCTAAGTCTTCTTTAAAGAAATAGTGTGACTGCTTATATGGAAAAAGAAAAAAATTTAAGGGAAGCCAACACAAATATAAGGTAAATATCAAGCTCTGACTTCCTTTGGTTTTTGAAAGGAGAAAGCAGTTACAATATGTAAAAACTGTCAGATTAACCTCATCGGTGAATCACTTAAGAATTGGAACAAAAATCATTGTACTTCTAATTATGGAGGACAAAAAAATGATTTGGTTTTTTTTTTTTATGTCTTCCATATTTTAGAGTGTTTGTTTTGTTTTGTTTTTTCTTTCTGGTTTTAAAACAGAATGTCCTTTATATGTGCTTTACCTGCACCCACCTCCCATCCTAAAACACATACTGAATCTTCCTATTATAGTGCATACTTAATTATACTGCTCATTTCCATTGACTGAAAAGGTAGAGGATCCTGAAGCATCTGTTTGATGAGAAATATCCGATTGACTTCTTGTGAAAATTCTTTTAAGGGAGAAGAGGTGAATGCCGGCAGGATTGGGCTGACACTGGTGGTTGCTGGAATGGTGGGCTCCATTATCTGTGGCTTGTGGCTGGATTATACCAAAACATACAAGTGAGTGACCGTGCATAAAAGTATGCGTGTATCCTAAGGTATTTTGGTTTTAAAGGAAACTTTGCTGTTCATTTTAAGAAATTTGAGAAGTGTTATTATTACTAAAAGACTTGAATTCTAGACACTCTTAGGTTTCCTCACTTCTGAATGTTTCTGTCGTTACATGCTGTCTTATTTTGTTGGTCATATTTCCTTCAACTTGGATACTTCATGAACCTTGTTCCCCTCAAATAATACTCATATATACCCTATAGAGGGGATTTTTTATATTCTAAAAAAACAAAAAACAAACCCTCTCTGAGAAATATTTGACTTCTGACACACTTTCTATTACTCTTTTCTTATGCTGTGAACTTGAAAACAAACAAAAAGTTGTTCTTTCCTATCAAAAAATTATTATTGAGCATAAGGCTGTGTTGCTAAAAAAATTTTGGCTAAAATGCCCCCAAACTATAGCACAACTTAACTATAATATATCATAAGAGAACATTATATTGATTGTACATCTATAATATAGGGAACCAGCAAAATGCTAATACAAAAGAAAAAGTGAGTCACAGCAACTGGGAGACTGAGAAAGGGGTTTCAGAGTTAACATCTTTTGCACTGGGCCTTAAAAAAAATAGCTACATTTTTTAACAGGCAGAAACTTTCCATCTGCTTGGGAGGAGTAAAGGAATGAAGCTGAGAATGAATGAATGGAATGGAATAAAATGAATGAATGAAATATGGAACTATGGCTTCTCCCCCTTCAGGACCCAAGATGTTTGATAGTTTACCTAAAGCCTTCCAAAGTCCCTCTGATCTTGAATTCTCCAAGATAGTTCTCCTATAATTTAAGATAACACTTGTTGCAGCGTCATTTATTGTGACATGGCAGTCAGAGTGAAATCCATTAAATTTATAGAGGGTGGGAGCATATTGTAAAGGATTAAACTTATTAATAGTCGTTGGTTCATTATATACTTAGACAACTTAATAGGTATAGAAATGTGTTCTTTGTTGCCCTGGCGTTCTTTTCCTGGTAACTGTTGTTCATTCACCAAACTCCTGTTGTGTACATTGCTCTTCACTGGTAATTGTGGCAAGCAATATACAGAAGCAGTCCCTAAGACATGGGGAAGACAAGGCATTCACAAATGAAAAGTTAAATAATAATATTGCAGACTAAACTAGATATCGTAAGTTCAGCAAATATCAGGTGCCAATTTTGTAGTAAAATTTTCCGGGAGTTTGGAAGAAACAATGTTGTAAGCTTCAGTGATTAGCAAAGGCATTTTGGAAAAGGTGGGATTTGATTGAGTCTTAAAATATGGATAGGGAACTTTCCCAGTTAGAGTTATAAAAGTGATTTTACCCATATAAATATTCCTTCCCGTCAGCATTGGATAGGGTGTGGGCTTTGTTGTCCATTGAATCTTAAATTTAAGCTTTGAAGTCCATGCTTTGGTGGAAACATTTTCCATAGATAAAGGAAACCTAATCTTGAAAACCAAAGAATTTATTACTGTATGGACAGAGCAATGGCCAGCCCCATGATTTTTATGTGTCTTGGAAAATCAGACAAAATACTAACAATTTTTTTGTGTGTGTTTGTTTTAGACAGACTACTCTGATAGTTTACATTTTGTCTTTTCTTGGAATGGTTCTATTTACGTTCACACTGGACCTTGGCTACATTATCATCGTGTTTGTCACTGGAGGGGTGCTTGGGTAAGCATCAGGTGTGCGGAGGAGGAATAATACTGTAATTCTGCAGGATTATCACTGTGGTCTTTAATATTTAAAGTTCATCCAAAGATTCTTTTATATTTTAAACCTTAAAGGATTCATCCTATGCATATAAATGTGTGCATATTCTTTAGAAACATAAGAAGTTTAAAATTGTTTGTTGCCCTACTTAGTCCTTGTAACCTTAGTTAGAAAGACAACTGACTTAGAAAACTAGAGGTAAATTTTTCTCAGGAAAATAAAAAAAAAAGGAATTGTTTTGCTTCTCAGTTCTTGTCACCTTGGGCTGACTGGTGAATAATAATAGTGTCTGACTTGCACATATCAACTTCAAAACATTCCCTTATTTGATCACTAGAAGAGGCCTGAGCAATAGAATGATTGCCTCAGTATGTGTTATTGTCTTTCAGTTAATTCTTGCTGTAATTCTGGGTTTATTCTAGTTTCTTCATGACTGGTTACCTCCCCTTGGGTTTTGAATTTGCTGTTGAAATCACTTACCCTGAATCTGAAGGAACGTCATCTGGTCTTCTTAATGCTGCTGCACAGGTAAACCTCTGACTTCTCTTAAACCCGACATGATACATTTACCCGAACATTCTAGGGAATAATGAGTTTGACCCTAGTCTTTATTTTAAAAACTCCACCTGTCAGTGAATGCTTCTAGAAGCCAAATCATGTAAATAAAATAGTTCAGAAAAGTCTTGGGAAAAACTTTACACTTATTTTAAAGAGAACTTGGTAAAAATATTAGTCTCTTATTTTATCTTAGATATTTGGAATTTTGTTCACATTGGCTCAAGGAAAACTCACATCAGACTATGATCCTAAGGCGGGAAACATTTTCCTCTGTGCTTGGATGTTTGTAGGCATCATTTTAACAGGTAAATTAGGGTATTTTTTTCTGTCAAAAGTACTTGTGTCATGTTGTCTTTATACTTAATTTTCATGTATATTGATTCTAAATGGCTTGGCAGAACTCAAGGAAAAAAAATATGAGATAAAAAGAACATTATTTGTTTCTTCCAAGGAAATGAATCTATTAATTTACTTTTCAGGTTTTAAATTTAATACAATTACTGTGCATAAACACAAATTCGTTGTAACGAGAGCCAGTAAAGTCCTGGAGTGGCCGGCCTGGCCTGAAGGACTTACTCTGTTCCTCATGAGCTGTGTGACTTTAGACAAGTCACCTAACCTCTCAGATACTCCCTACCTGATTTATATGAGAGGGTACTTAGGAGCCTGCCTTAGAGGGCTGCTATGAGGTTAACTGAGATGGCCCATGAATGGCTCCAGGGATAGCGTCTGGCAACTTGGATGTGCCCAATCATAGTAGCGGTTGTTATGATGTGATAGTGGTGGTGGAAATGGCATGGGGCCTGGTAGCCAGCTCCGGTACTTCTTAGGTATAATCGGAACAGACCTGGGCAGGAATGAGAGCAGTGCCCGACCTCCAGAGTGAGAAGAGCATGTTAAAGAGCTTGTATCCATAGTTTATCCCTGCACATAAAGGTATACGTGGATTTAGCAGTGAGCCTTGTAAATAGAGTATTATTGTTGAACCAAAAAAGGGAACAGTTTTCAATTGTTTTCACACAATTTTTTTTTTTTTTTTTTAATATTTTATCTTCAGTGCATATTTATTTCTATTTTACTTTTTGACAGATAGAGAGAGAGACAGAGACAGAGACAGTTAGAGAACCGAACTGTGGGAACTCCCCAGTTCAGCACGTGGGTCCTGCCTGGGCCGGAGCCGGGATTCAATCCTCGGTCCTCGGGGCCTCAAAGCGAGCGCTCAACCCGCTGAGCCGTCCCGGCTTTTCCCACACACAATTTTTATAATCATATTCAGCAATGTCAGTTGAAACAAATCAAGTCTAGAAAATTAAGTGCAAAAGGAACTTTAAAATTGTTTTAAATTGATGCTTTTCACTATCTAAAAATCCTAAGTAATTTCTCTCCCATGTTGCGATCTTACTGGAGAAAGTGATCGGTTTTTATATCCAGTATTCATTTGTATAGACAGGAAAGAGGGCTGGGAAATTCCTGAATGTGATGAAGGTGATACGCTTTCTTTCTACATTTTCTGCCTCCTAGAATTTCTGGGACTTCTTGCTTGAACATAGAAAATGAGCATTTGTAGGCAGTGCATTTTGCTTATCCTCAGCCCATTTGCGTCCATTGAAAAAAGTGTGTGATAATGACATACATAGTGTTCCTTAATTCTGTAATTAGTATTAATGGTAAAGAAAACCACATTTTCTCCCTATTACAAAAATATGTGAGTAGCCTCTTTGATCTGGTACATTGGACAACACTGTAGCTGATCAGTCAGTGGTCATCACTGCTGCTATTTATTATAAAACATAGTCTTTTAATATCTAAACACCTTTTAAATATGATCTTATTACACATCACCTGTTTCTTCAGAGTCATTTAAATGCATTCAGAAAGGCCATCTTTACATATATCTAGTTAGCGCAATGTAAATATCTGAATTTCTAAAATATTGGTTATCAGTAATGGGGCAGAATAATAAGGGACATTGTAGATTTCAAAGGAAGCATTAGATTAACTTGTAGGACACTGACCAACTTCACTTTCGTGTTTTACTCTTATTTGGCTGTTTGACTGATTAGATTACTTAACTACACTTTCATCATCTTATTTTACATTCTCCTTGAGCAGACTATGGCCTTAACTACTACTCACACTAGTAACTTGCAAATCTGTGTCTTCAGACACTGATCTCCTTTACATCTTAGACCAATATGTCCAGTCATATCTTTATCTCCAGACGTGGATGTTCCATGAACATCGTACACTCAGCCTGTTCAGGACTGAACTCACCATCTTCCCACTATACCTGTCCCTCTTGAATTTTCACTACTAGGACCACTGTCCATTCAGTTACCCAAACAAGAAAACTCAAGTCTCCCACTTTTTTCTTTTACTCTTTCTCCATTTTTCGTATACTATCAAACCACCGAGTCGTACAGGTTCTGTTCTAAAATTTTTCTGAAAACCTGGCCCTCTATCTCCATTTCTCTCACACGCCTCACCATCTCTCCCCAGGATTAAAGCCTCTTAACTGACCTGCTTGCCTCTGGCCTTGTCGCCAGTAATCATGCATAGCAGCCGGAGTGAGCGCCCTAATATATACCCTGATGGTGGCCTCCCCACGCGGATGCAGTGTAGCCCTCACACGGTGCACATGACACCTGCCAACCCAGCAGCACCTCCTGCCACCTCCCTCTTGTACTGGAGGCTGCAGTGACCCCAGACGACCTGTAGTACCAAGAATAGGCTATACTGTCCTTGTCCTAAGTCCTCATGGACTGTGTTCTGCCTGCCTAGCATGCCTTCCTCTCTCCTTGATCTGCTTAACAAGTTCCTACTCATTTTTTAAGTTGCCGTTCTAATGTCTCTGCTGGCATGCCTTCCCTGACTTCCTCTGGCTGACAAAGGCATTGTTTTCCTCCTGTGCTCCCAGTACACCTTGAACATACCTGCATTATTGCAGTTCTCTGACAGTGTTTGTATTGTTTGCATGTCAATATTCCCCTTGGTTGTAGAGTGCTTTGGGGAAAGAATTGCACTTTTCATCTTTGTATCTTTGCTTGCTAGCATCTTGTGTTTCTTCACTAATGACTTATTTGTTAATTAAGTTAATGGCTTAGAGAGGCACTATTATTAATATTTGTTCAGGCTACGAGGATGCTGTGAATATTATGGCACTATAGTGTGCTAAATTCAACAATATCAAAAGAGACTTTGCAGGGCTTAGAGAAAAGTATATTCACCATACTCTATGGTAACTCCCCTGGTGTGTCTCTCTTTCAGCACTAATCAAGTCTGATCTGAGAAGACACAATATAAACATAGGAATTACAAATGGCGACATTAAAGCTGTGAGTAGTAAATATTTTCATGATTATGCTATTGAGAAGCCTGTGAATAGAATAAGTGTGAAACCAATCTATCTAGTAGGCTCTTTTTTTTTTTTTTTTTTAATTCCTGAGCCTACTGTTGATCTGTCATAATGGCATATTCCAGATGCTATAAATGTTTTTCTCTTCTGGTTCTTTCTGCAGGTACCCGTTGAGAGTCCCACAGATCAAGAATCAAAAACTGTTATGATGTCCAAACAGTCAGAATCAGCAATTTGAGGTGAAAGGAAAAGTTAATAGCATATAATAATTGAGCAGTAAGGCTTGGTTTATAGGTTATGGGGGATGAACAAACACTTGAAAATTATTATGTGACCCCAAAATGCAGTTACTATTTTGCTAATTATGAATTTAAGCAATATTTTGGTTGAAATACTTTTGCTTACCTCACTTTAACACTACCGTTTATCTAACGTGTCCCATTTTTAGACTTATATTGTCGATCTGAAAGTAAACTGGACATCTATTTTTCAAAAGTGTTTTTCTCTTTTGTGGAAAATGAAAGCTTAGGAGCTTTCTAAAGTGACAATATGGAAGTCTAATCCCCTAAGTCATGTAAGAATACATGCCATTTACATATAAAAATATCCAGTAGAACCGGTGTACAATAAATTCCTAATTGGCCCCCTTTCCATTGTTCTGACCAGCTATGCGAGGCAGTGTCACGCTACTCACCCACCAAGGGACAGGGTTGGGATGAGACTTAGATGACCGCTAGGACTTTCCTGTTTCTTATACTCTTGTTACAAAGTGCTTTATAACAGCTGCTGTCAGTGGCCATAAAAACTATTTGGTGTATGGACTGAACCTGTGTGGTCTTAGACTTATGTTCTAATTAAGATAAGGCGCCCGATGGGAACTGCCTTTCCCATCATGCTATTAATGCTAACACTATTTTTTTTTACTCCAATTTGAAATAGTTTTGTACCCATTGGCTTTTTTACTCTCTCTCTTTTCTTTTTTCAATATACAAGGGCTGTCAAGGAAAAGTCTAGCCGTTGTCAATATGAGAACGGTTACATGGCTGGAGATTTTCTGGACAGCCCTCGTAGAACTTTGTGATAAGAAAATTTCATCCTGTGTTTTTCTGGCATGTCCATGATTTCTTGTATTGTCACTTATACTTTTGCCTTGAAGATTCCTGAAGTAAGGAAATATGTGCTGAGCCTCGGTGTTCCCATTTAGTGAAGACTTCTTACAATGCTGTCTGTTCTAATTCCCGAGTGTCATTTTTTATGACGTTCTCCTTCGAGAAAGACTGAACCCAGGCATGTGCTCCTTCAGTTTGTTTAGGGAGTGGATTCTTGTCTTCACCAGAGACTACAGTCTCCCTGCTTTGGGACCAGTCAGCTCTTTCACACGCTCAGGGTAAGAAGAATAGGACCAAATATGTTTCCACAGTGCCTACCACTGCATTTTGTTTATAGCAAGAATTTAAATGTTGTTCCTGTCCTGACGCTATGCTGATAAGGGGATGTATTCAGAGTAATGATATCTAAATAGCCGAGGTAGTTGCATTATGTCCACACCAACAGAAAGAAGCCGTGACGCATACCCTCAGTACCCTTGCAGTGAACTGGCTGTTCTGATTTGGGCATAGTGTATGCATTGCTTTCTACTGATGTGATAGCATTCTCTGTAAGCAACCGACAGTGGAATATGTAGCATCTTACCCGTGTCACCCGAACAACTTAGCTGGGAATCAGGAACTTTGGGTCCTGGATCTGTCTCTAGCTGCCCCTGTAACATCCTAGGCAGCATTTTCTTCATCCATATGCTTATAATGAGTGTGTTCAATTTGATCTCAAATTCTGTTTTGAATTTTACATGTCATTCATGATAGGGTAGACCAAATCATTGTACAACAGGAACTTAAACATAGCTAGAGAAATTCCTGGACAATTTAAACAACTGTGGTTGTTGCTTTGTGGACACGGGGAATGTAAAATCTGTGTCTAGCCTTTTTATTCAGCTGGTGGTAGCTCAGGTACAATATGCTGACTCACCAACTTCCTGAGCTATTTACATCACATGTTTTATGGCCAAAAAATACATATTAACGTTCCTCCTCTAAATATTTTTTAACTGTCTGTCATTTAAAATAATCTTGTACTTGTTGAGTTCCTGAGGTTCTGAACAAATTATATAGATAAAAATTGGAATACTTTATTTCTGAAAAATTGATACATGTATATTATGTGTAGTTTTCCTTGTTGATTAGAAAACGGATGAAATATGATGTGATGAAACCAAAATGAATTGAAAATTTTTCTGTATTTTGAGTTAAAGTTCTCTGTAATAAGTCCAATGAGCGTGTCACAATTCTGTGTCAGATCTTTGGTAAATGGAGTTGGGTAACCAACGCTTGTGTACAGTTTAATCAAATGATTTTAGAAAGAAACTGGATGCTTTCAATAACTGTTGCACTTATTACTGTTGCAAATATAGCTTTTGCATTTTGTGAATGTGGGAGAAATGTCTGTAAAACTATGTTTATGTGTAAACATAAAACTATGTTTATGTATAGACTCAGAATATTGCTGGAAGAATGCCTGTCCGTCTTAAAGTCAGTCATTTTCATGTTCTGATTTTGCTCTTTGTACTAGTTGTCTGTACACTTGTTCTTCAGTATTTCAGACTTGAAATAAATTTATTTTTTTAATGTTAACTTTGTGTGGCTTTTTAAAATTCTGATACTTAGGTAGGCATTGGGAATGGAAAGGGGTATAAGATTTCAGAATGGGCCAAGGAGGGAGAGAATTGGTTTATGAAACTAAATCAGCAAAGTATAGCAAAATTTTAATCTCCTCTCCTTACTTTGGTGCCTGTTCCCTCATGTGCAGATGGGCTGCTCCCCATTGAGCCATCAGGGAACACCGCACCTAAGTTTCAGACTTTTCTCTGTCTTATTTTCCTGGTAGCATTTGCCTGCATGGTGGTACCTTATATCCTGCTTATTTACATAATAAAAATCTACACGTTTCTTCATTGAAAGATAAGGTATGATAAACATTCTTATTCCTACAGTCGAACTGGGTAGTTATTTAATGAGATCAAAAAGAAGAGAATTGGTAGCCACCAAAGAAGATACTACCTCCTACATAAACTTGAAACCATAAAAAAATGCTATACCATTTTATTATAAGTAGTGTCATATTTCAAGGTGAGGTTTTCAGCTTTATTGAGTTTTACAAATAGCTAAATGTGGAGGCAAAGTTATGACACTGAAATATACAATGCACCATAGCCTTTTATCTGTTACCACTTACCCTATATAAATAGAGACCTTAAAAGCGAAGCCCTTTCTCGGATCCCATTGAGCCACTAAAATTTCATTCATTTTTTCAGTAGAAAACACTGCTTCCATCCAGCAAAAAAGAAAATACAATTCTTATTTTTCACAGCGGTCAGGTATCTATATGAAGGTAAGTAACACATTTCTGAAGCCAACTCTTTCTCCTGTGACCCGCCTCCCCAGTCTCAGCTCCTCAAACACACCACTCTGCCCCTGCCTCCCGCAAGTCCAATCAGTCATTCCTGTAGGTGCCCTGAGGTCACTTCAGGGGCTTTGACAGGATTCGGTGCCTGAAAAAATGTCTTTATGACATTGTTACATGAGATCAAATGTCCTTGGGTCCCTAAAGGGAGATAAAGTTTCAAAACACACTGACCACCCAGAGGAGATAGCCTTCTGTTAAATGTGTACTAAGATCTACAGATGCCCAGGGAGCAGGTCTGAATAGCAGGGAGAAGGAAATAGGGTCTGGGGGGCCCAAAGCCTGGAGGAAGCAGGAGAATGGGGTTCAGGAGAGGAGGGGGGCTCCTTTAGGTAAGGTATCTGAGCTTCATTTTCTCGTTAGACATGACAGATTAGGCCTCTGCCTAATCTTGTATTACTTGTTTGCACTTTTCCTTCCTTTCTGTTATTTGAAGCCCAGGGTGAAATGGTGATTGTGTAGAGAATACACTGTTAGAAAGCAATAGGTACTTGATTTCTGGTTGGAGGCGTTAGGCTTTGGTTGGTAAATAGTGCTTGAGCACTCACCTCTCTCAGGGAGGCACCTGATTCCTCCAGGCACTGAAATAGGCCTGAATGGCCCTGCTATTCATTGATAAATTAAATTTTCATAAAGTTTCATAATGCATAAAAGTCCGCCTGAGGGTTCCCGGGATAGCTCAGTAGTTGTGCAGTTGCCTCACAATGGCAAGGTCCAGGGGTTCAATTTCTGACCCTGGCCCGTGCAAACCCATATGCTGAACTACGGGGCAACTGGTAGCCATCAGGATGGCTGGGTGGCGAAGGTTCCCACCTCCTATGCAGGAGGCCCCCAGTTTGGTTCTTTGCCCCACGCAGCCCCACATTCACCTGTGTGGAATGAAACTCATGACTAATGACATAAAACTATGGAGACTGCTCTGGGCCTTCCCCCTTTTCTCTTTCTCTCCTCTCAAACAATAAAATAAACCTTAAAAAAATAAAAAAGCGAGGCTGAGATGAGAGTGACAATGATTTCATTTTCAGTGAAAAGCCTGAGTCTTTCTAAAGATATTTTGACCCCAAACCAAAGAAAAGTAAGCTTTGGACCATTCTGGCTAGGGCAGGGTCTAGGGAACGGTGGACAATCAGATTAGTATTAGAAAAAGTCCCTGGGGTGGTTACATGTGGGCATGATTTCATTATCAGCAAACCCCAGCACTCCACACTATTATTCAAAGACAAGTTTCTTGTACGGTTAGTTTGTTATCTATGTGCATTATTTTATTGTCTCTGTTGCACGTGAGCCCTTTGAAATCATCCACCATGGTATGCAGTGTAAAAACATGGCCTTTGGGAGCCTGAAGTCTTAGGTGTGAAGCCTGGCTGTCTGCGATGATGAGAAAGTCATTTAAACCCTCCGAATTTCTGTTTCTGTCTCTACTAACGAGGATACTATTTTCTACCTTGCAGGTTTGTGGTGAGGGTTGAATTTAAGTAGAAGGCACACGGTGGATCCTTAACAACTCAGATCCAGTATTATTCCCATTGTGACAAACAGCACAAATAGGCATTTGCTGCAGGTAACAACACTTGAGAGGCAGCTCATTGATTTGGGAGAACCTGGTGTTTAAGTGTTTAAACTTGGTTATTCATAGCAACTGCCACTAACATCCTTTACATCCAAAGTGTTTGGCCACTTCCTAACAAGTTCCCAGGCAGTGTTGATGCTGCTGGGCCAGGGACCACACTGTGAATTGCCCACCCTATAGTAGCTGCCCCCTGGCCAGCTTCCCCGGGGCAGGCTGAGTGCCCACACTGCCTCTTCAGGTGAGTCTACCTGAGCTCAGCCACGCCCCCTCCCCACGGATGCTCACCCTTGGCTGCCCCAGAAACTCTTCCTCTGGCCTCGTTGGAAATCTGACCTGTTGGTTTTTTCCATTATCCAGATGGGAGGCTTTTGCGGTTCCCCTGTGAAGAGGAACCAGGTAGAGATTTGGTTTCTCAGACACCCTGACAGCTCCGAGCCGGGTGGGTGCCCCTGTGACAGGCAAGTGGGGGAGGGAAGACACAGATGGCGAAGCTGGCTTATCTCCAGCCCATAGGGGCCCACACGCCACCAGACACCTGCCTCTGTGCAGAAATGAACTTCAGCCGCTGAGGGGAGGGCGGGCTGAGTTGCACGGAGTGTCAGCTGTCATTCTTCCCTATCGGTTACCTGCCTCCCGCTGTCTTTCCTTTGGATTCAGGAAACGGTGAATTTGAGAAGACTGCTGAGAAAAAGGGAGGGTTGGAAACATCAGCTTCCAGGGAGCCAGTTTTTTCCTTGGTGACGACAGCACTAACATCCTGTCCCTGCAGCCCGGTGACAGTCACTGAGCCGAGACAGCAACCAACATCTTGAGTCGGTTTGGAGAAAAGCCTTCGAAAAACAAGAGGCTCTGCCCCCAAGAAATGGGAGAATTCCTAGACTTGAAGCTGGGGCCTCTTTCTCTCGAGAGAGGGAAAGAGAAACACTTGTGGTCTTGAGTTTTATGCTCTAGGAGTCACTAGCAACCCCCTAGTGACGGCCACGCTGGGTCAGACCCACACAGGACTCCACTTCCCTGAATTACTCACTTCTAGAACTATCCAGTCTGGGCTTGCCTGACCTTTCCTCTGATGGTTTCTGTCTTTGCTGGATCATTTATAAGGATAATGAATTCTATGATAAGGACTTTTTTCTTTTTCTTTAAGTTATCTCTTACAATTCAAGATCTCCTCTGGGTTTCTGTCTTACAGGTGAATTATGGGAGTTGTTTGTTTATTCATTCAACAAACATCGAACAGCACTTGGGGCCCTGGGTTGGTTGCAGAGCCAAGCAAGACCCGATGCCAACACTCATAGTCTGGTGAGACATATGGAGAAGGTTACTGGTGACAAAGTGCTAAGGAGGGTCTGTGGCAGGTGCTGGGCATATCGGGGGATGAACTTGGTGTGTTGGGGTGTGGGAGGTGGGGTGTGGGGGAGGGGAGGCTGCACGGCAGAGCTGATGAGTGAATAGAACAGAAGGGGCCAGCAATGAATGCTTGTCCCAGCCCTGGACACTTGCCCCTATTGGACTTCCTCTAGTTTTCTATTTTCTCCCCTAGACTAGAGTTTCTACCCTTAGCAAAAGTTTCAAATGCGTTTAAAATCCAGCCTCCCCAGTCCTTTTATTCTCAAGTTCCCTTCTGCACTGTCTCAGCTGACTTTTCCAAAAGGTCACGCAGCTGCTCTATTTTGTGTGTCCCTGCCACTTCAGCACCCTCCGGGGACAGGTGAGCTCTTTAGAAACGGGAAGGATTCTCCAGAATTCCAATGGTTTACAAGAACTCTGTCTGGGCAGGGGACCCATCCCCTTGATAAATCTTGTCCCAAACTCCAGTTCAGTTTGCACAACAATAATCATAGCTGCTTGTGATTTTGAAAAAATAAACAGACAAAAAAAACCCCGCACAGGTTGTTCCAGCCCACTCCCAGAATTTGATTCTTTAGACCCAGGATGGGGCCATGGAATTTTCCACAAGCATCCCACATGTTCCAGAAGCAATCGGGCCATGGCCCCCTTCCGCCTCGGAAGGCTTCTAGCACCTCCGCCTGGGCTGGGGATGAGTAGGGAGATTCCTCCCGAAAGTAATGCTTTGCGGGGCTTGAAAGATCTGACCAAATCCCTGGCTTAGGAAGGAGCCCCAGGGAACCGCCTGGAGCGTGGTGCAGGGCTGGCTCCTCTGCAGAAAGGGTCCATAGGCAAGTTCACTGACCCCTTAGCATGCAATGCTAGGCGGTCTCCTGACCAAAGGGTCGGGGTCCTTCTTAAGGAAGGGATAGTAATATGCTCCATCTGTTGAAAACGTTACAATTCCCCAAGGGCTTTACCTGCCTCTCATTTGACCATCACCGCCACCCCTGATGGAGGCAGGTTTTGATTCATGCAACCATGGCAGCACCAAAAGATGGCCGGGCAGGGTTTCAGCATCGCCCTGGCTCCCGGTCCCCTCACTCACCCCCAACAAGCCTGGGATGTAAGTAAAACGGCGTCTGGGCGCTTGGAGGCCATTTCCCAGCACCCACACCTCCTCCCTGAGAGCTGCTCAGTTTTCCTATGAAAACTTCCTGTGTCCCACCGATTCTGCCCATTCTGCACGCAGGACACTGAGTCCCAGCCTTGCCCCGAGTGGTGCAGCCAGAAGAGAACTGGAGCCGGGAGGACGGCCAAGTCCCAGGGCCGGCCTCTCTCCTGTCCCACCCACCTCCTTGGGAAGAGGAAGGTCAGAACACCCAGGCAAGGCGTGGCTGGCTGCAGCCCAGGTCTCAGGCCAGTGACCTGAGCAAGTGCGTGTCAGTCCATCCTGGGATCGGAGCGAGTCAGCACTGTTATTATCCCTGCGGGCAGTCAGGTGCTGGCTGTCGTAGCGCCCAGACAAATCTGCTCCTGGCACGGCTGCCTCCCAACATACACAGGACAGCTGTCTGGGCTGCTCCATGGCACTGGGCGCTGAGCAGACCCTCAAAACGAAGGCCCCCTTCACCCAGACTGTCTGGGATGCCACCCCTGGTGCCCGCCAGGCAGCCCCCTTACAACCGCTATCCCATCCTCCGAGACTGGCAGCGAGGATCAGGGTCAGTTGGGGAAGAAATTCCAGGCATATGGAGGTGGCCACTCTGAGCTTCTATGATAACGATCGTCAGCCACATTGGTGATCCCCAAATTTGGGGGTCCATGGGAGCTTTCAGCAAAGCAAAAAGTCCACAGTCCACACCCACATAATCCCAAATCAGATGCCCAGAGAGAACTTGAGGTTCATATATTTGTATGTTAGGTTTCTCATGACAATAACATGAGGGCTGTCTGGAAAGTATCTAGCCATGTATTTTGAAAAATAGAGGCATTTATGACTGGCTTTTTCCAGACAGTCCTTGTATATTATATAAAGTTCAAAGCCTCAGTGGGTTGAGCCCCCATTTGCAGCCCCTGGGGTCCAAGGATCAAATCCCAGCCCTAGCCCATGCAGATCCATATGCTGAACTGGGGTGTGCCCCCAGTCGGTTTTCCCCGGGGCCCATGTGGGAGGCCCCTGGGTTGTGGGGACATGCGTCCCATGTGGGAGGGCCCCAGCTGGTTCCTGCCATGAGCAGCCCCACTCCCACCTGTGGAATAAACCTGTGTAGAAAACTAGAGACGTGCAACTATGGAGACTGCTCTGGCATGCCCCCCGCCCCCTTCTGTCTCTCTGTCAAAAACAAATAAAAATAAAAGTTCAAAGTATAAATTCATGCATGCTTTTCTCATGTTTATTTTAGTGACAGTTGAGTAGATTCAAGTCTGCAGCAGAAAATGTGTCTTGGTTGGGGGTGACCTGTACTGTGTACTGTGAGGTGGCTGTGCCCACCTGAGGGATCCAGGAGAACAGGGGGCTTCTGCGGACCCCCGCCCTAGACTTGGCTCAGCTGGGCCCCTACACCTGGGGTTCCTGGTGGCCGGGCTGCTCTGTGCTGCTGCAGGGACTGGATCTGTCCCTCCCCTGGACAAGCTGAGCTGCTGCTTGGCTCCCTCTTCTCTCCAGCCCTCAGGCTCTGCTCTACACCCCCTGCTGGGAGCCCTGAGGAGGTGGGAGGCTTTCCCTCCAACCTGGGACACAAGCCAGTGTCCCTCCTTCCTCAATTGGCTGGAGCTTCCTCCCTTGTCAGAGATACTTTTGAGCCAACACCGAGGGCCCTGGGAGCGGAGGGCAGGGCGGCTAAGCAAGGGGGCTCTCGCTTGCTGTTTGATCCCAGGGGTTTCTGGGTATTAGGACTGTCCAGAGCCAGCCCTGAAGCGTTCTGTGGAAGTGGGTGGTGGATAGCATGCATAGGCCTTCCTGTTACTTAGGTCTTGGAGTATTGGCCCCTGCCTCTTACTAGCTGTGTGACTGTGGGTACACTGATAACCTCTCTGAGCTGAATCTTAGCAGCTGTGTATTGGGAATTAGGTGTGAGTGGGTTGTCCTACATCATCTGCACCTCCAGTGAAGAGCCAGGGCAGGCCAGATGTTCAGACCAAATAGGCCACCCCTCAAGCTGGCTGCAGCTCCCCACCCCCCAAAAGCTCCTTCCACAAATGCAAATCAGAGCCAGTCTCCGGGGTGCTCAGCCTCCTCCCCTGCTGTGTTGAGGTCAGGGGACACCAGAGAAAGCGAGTGGCCTTTGTGTCTGGACATGTCCTCCTACTGGAGCTCTACAGTTCCGGGCACACTGGCTGAAAGGGCTGTGCCCTGAGGGCTCACCTCATTTCTCCACGCCCCTCGTGGGGTCCTCAGTCTGATCCTAGAGGCCTCTAACTACCAGCTGTACCTGGTCCCCATGAAATGTAAATGCAGACTGGCCTACCCTCCTGGAAATAGACTTTGGGTTTGGCTCTGGGCTGGATTCTAAGTCTTCAAAATGCCCACAAGGTGGACTTGGATGAGCCCCCTGCTGGGCCTGCGGATTCCCTAGTATTTTCCAGAACTTGCTTCCTCAGCAGCACCCACTCCGGAGCTGGAGGCTGGGCTGATGTTCCCTCTGCGGCCACTGGGTGGCAGCGTGAAGCACTTTCCTCCCTGCTGGGGCTTCTTGCCTGCAGCCGGGAGGGAGCCGCAGACGTGTGTGTGCATCAGCATCACCCGAACACGTTTGTCCTGCCTCTTACTTGCTGTGTGACTTTGAGCAGGTGACTGCTCTTTCTGAGCTGATGTTCTGATTCAGCAGGTGGAGCTGAGAATTTGCATTTCTAACATGTTCCTAGGTGACATGGCTGCTACTGGTCAGGGAATAGTGTCAGGAGCTGAGAGCCCTTCCTAGACTCCTGGGAGCCCAAGGGCCTGGGATCAAATCCTCTGATCTCACAGGAAGCAGGTGGAGGTGGCCAGGCCCTCCTTCCTGGAAGGCTCCTCTGCCGGCACCCCCAGGCCAAACATCCTTTGTCACTGAATCCCTAGAGCGTCTCTCCACCAAAGCCCTCAGTGGCCCAACAATGAACCTTTCTCCAAGCACAAGAGCTCAACAGAGGGGAGGTGCTGTTGGAGAGAGAGCGGGAATTGGAGGGAAGTAACTGGAGAAGGTCAGAGAGGAAGGAGACGGATGAGGAGTGGCCCCGCACATGAGCAGTGACCCAGTGCCAGTCCCGTGATAACCAGCACCCGAGCTGGGGGCCCGGGATGGGGATAGAGTGGCCTCGCCAGCTAAGAAGACTCCTGGGGCCCAGCCCCTAAAGATCCCTCCAGTACTCCTTCCCGGCACCTGTCTCAGGCTCCTTGGGGCATGTGACTGAGTTCGGGCCCGTGGAATGTGGGCGGAAGTGGTGCCATTCCTACCAGGCCCACCAAGGGCGGCCCTGTGACCCTCCACTCTCTCAGCTGGGGGCGGGGGGTAACTTGGTTGTCATAGCCCTGGGCTGCCTTGAGGATGATGGCACCGGGGCAGGCATGGAACGGAGCACCCCTCCCAGGCGCATTTGATTTTACATGAGAGGGGGACGAACTACTGAATGAAGCCACTGAGATTTCAGGACCTGCCCGTTTGCAGCACATCGTAGTCCCTTTGCCCGTGCCTGTGACACCGGTCCTGGTGGAAATGAGAACACAGGAGATGCCACCACAACACACAGCCTTGCTGGCCCCTCCCGGAGCTCTGTCAGAACAGCGTGTTCAACATCTGCTGCTCCAGGACAATCATAGTTCCCCACCTACTAGGTATTATCCCGGGCCGGACACTGCTTTGTCTTCATTAACTCATGTACCCTTCACAGCAGTGTGAAAGGGAGATTAATACTATTGCACTCCCCACTTGAAGATGCAGGTCTGAGGTGGGCAGGTGGAATGCCCGGGTCACCCACTGACAGCCTCTAGGAAGAGACAGAGGCAAGATTGGAATCCAGGCTGTCTGTCTGTGGCCTGCAGACTTTGAACTGCACCATCTGCCCCCCCGCGATGAGGCAAGGCTGACCGGCTGTCAGGACCTTGAGCTGAGTGGGGAAGACATTATATAGACTTTGCGGTATGGATTTGGAATTGGGGAGGAGAATCTTTCTGATCTGTGATTGCTTTCTAAATGCAGATACGATGACCCCCACAGTTTACAGAAGAAGAAAGGAAGATGGGATTAATGCAGCAAGGATAGACTCCTAGTAACCTTAAGAGTTTGATGAAATAATGTGTAAGTTTGGGGAACTCTGTATGAATCTACAGATCCCCACATTTCCTCCTTTCCCCCCCCATTCTCTGCACAAACCTGCATCTTTCTCTTTTGCCTCATGGTTTCAGGTCTGTCTCAAGAGTTGAACAGCAGAGAGGGCCTGTCTGTTACAGTAAATCCCTAGCACCTGACCAGTGCCAGGCACATACATCGGTGCTCAATATATACTTGTGGGATGAATTAATGGGGAGAAACAGAGCTGGCTGGAACTTGGCAGCAAGAGTCTGTGCACTCAGTCTCAAATAATTGAATCTTAGGGCAGGGGAATGCTCAGGAAGACATGAGGGTAGGGGCTGCTCAGGGCGATCCCAGCTCCTTAGGGCGGGCTGAGTGCTCATAAGGTGAGTGAGTGCTCTGCCCTCCTCCCAAAGTACCACCCGCATCTCTTCTGAAAATACGTCTTAGGATTTCCAACTCTTGTGGCAGAAGGTTCTTCCCAAGGTCACACCTTTGAAGCCTGTCCTTCATCTGTCAAGAGTGGATTTCATTTGAATCCAGCCCAGAAAACAGCCTCCTTCCTGCTCTGGGCGGTCCTCCCTTTAAACCAGTATGTCAGCTCCTTCAGCTCTTTGGGGAAGTCTCCGGTGCAACCCCCCAGCCCCCACGTGGGCCTCTCTTTGCACTCTCTTGCCCGGTTTGTTTCTAGCCTTCCTTCCTGCACCTCAGCTGTCATTAAACCACTCATTCTTCTCCTGGCCGGAGTCCTCCCGGATCCTCTCTCCCCAACTTGAGCTGTCCCCAGCAAGACCTGGAAGAAAAGGAGTCTTGCTTCCTTTTCCATTTCTCCCTCCAGCTATGCAAAGCCAGGGCTGGCCCCCAAGGACCCTACTCTATCTCCACCACAGCTCGCCAACAGCTAGCTTCAGTCATGGCCTTGGAACCACATCATCTGCATTCATTTCTTAAAAAAAAAACCCATCAGCAGCAGCCAAAAAAATAAAATAAAAAATAACCCAAAAAATAACAACAACAAAACCACTGATAAAGGCTTTGGTGAAAGATGACCCAGAGCAGATAAATGTTCTTTCAGCAGCAGCACAGTAAATCAACCTCCTCCCGGGGAGCCTCCCGGACAGTATTTTGGACCTTCTGGAGAGTTTTAACACTAATTAGCCCCAACTAAAAATGGATCCCCCAGCATTTTTAGATGCTGCAATTAAGCACCGAGTGGAACTTTCCGTGCATTCTCACAAACACTAGTTACGCCTCCAGCCCCCTTGAGCAGAGGAGGCTGCTTTGTTCCCCATCTTCCAGGGGTGAAATCAGTGCTGCTCACCCTCGACAAGTTCTCCACCTCCTGGCTGTGCCCTGGGCTCTCCAGAACACCCCCTGCCTTTCAGAGCTTTGCTAATTGTTTCTACTCCAAGCATGGGACAGCCACTAAAGCCACCGTTCTCCTCCATGGGAGGAGCTCAAACCCCTGGTATGGGGACAGCAGACAGTGTACGAAGCACTGAGCCCTCGTGGGGCTCTGCCCACAGCGAATTCTGTTCTTTGCCAGTTGCTTCCCATTGCATGACCTTATCTAATCCTTCCAGAAGTCCTGGGAATTGGGCGTGACTGAACCCATTTGCGGAAGGGGAAATGGACTCAACAGTTACCTGAATCAGCCAAGTTGCTCTTTGCACTGACTGTACCTTAAGGCAATGCTGGGGCACTGCGGTCCTCATTTTCCTGAAGGCAGGGGGCTTAGATCTGCACACAGGAATATTGCCAAAGGCAAGGGAAGGAGGCAGAAGAAAGGAATGTGGGGAAATCATCCAGTCCAGAGAGGGCAAAGCAGACACTGTACATCCAACGTGGCCCCTAGGTATGTCTTCATTGGTCTGCACACTGTTTCATGATGGAATTTGTTGCCAGTATTTAAAAACTCACATTTCCCCCAAAGATCCAGACTTCCAAGTTTGTCTTAAACAACTGCAAGTCTGAGAACACTCGCTACTCGGCCTCCCAGGGCTGCCCCCACTAAAGCCCTCTCTGGTTTGCACGGTCCCCACCTGGCCAATTTCAGGGCCTGTGTCACTCGTTTCTGTGATCTCTGCCTGACCCCTGTTGACATGTGAGTTGATGGCCCCTGATCTATTTCTACCTATTGGCTTCCTGTAAGAAAATCAGGACCCAGAGAGGTGAAGAGATCAGAGTCGAAGGCAAACAGGGTAACCTTAGGAAAACCACTTACGGTACCCTGCCCACGCCGCAATTTCCTCATCTGCTAATATAAAACGGGAACATTGAAGCACCTGTCTTAGCTCCGGCTGCCACCCCAAGATCCCACAGGCCAGGGGGCTTAAACAACAGATACTTATTTTCTTACAGCTCTGGACGCTGGAAGTGCAAGACCAAGATGCGGGCCAATTTGGTTTCTGGTGAGATTCCTCCTCGGGGCTTGTCGGTGGCCGTCTTACTACCGTGTCCTCACATGGCCTTTCTTCGGTGCGTGAGCTGGCGGAAGGGGACAAATGCTCTGGGTCTCTTCTTATAAGGACTCTGATCCTATTATATCAGGGCTCCACCCATATGAGCTCATTTCACCTTAATTATTTCCATAGAGGCCCCATTTCCAAATGCAGTCATACTGGGGACTGGGTCCTCAACATACACATTTTGCGGGAGGACACAATTCAGTCCATAACAGCGCCCACGTCCCAGGGCTGTGAGGATGGAAAAAGAGTAAATGCAGGAAGAGCACTCAGAACATAGTATGTCCTCAGTCCTGTGGACCCTTGAAACCCTCAGGGGTTAGGGGAACTGAACCCCATTCCTTGTGCAGTTGATATTCTGCATATAACTTTTGATTCCCCCCAAAGTTAATTACTCATAACCTACTGTTGATCAGAAGCCTTACCAATAACCGTCAATTAACACCTATTTTGTATGTTATGTATATAATATACTGTACAATAAATAAAGTAAGCTAGAGAAAACAAGATGTTATTAAAATCATAGGAGAAAATACATTCATAGTATTTGTTGCGGGGGAAATCACATATACGTGAACCTGCGCAGTTCAAACACATGTTGTTCAAGGGTCAGCTGTAAATGTTAGCGATAATAATATTGGGGATGTGGGCTTCTTCTTTAGCATTTGTAGGGCTCCCTCGGCCACAAGATAACATTTATCGGGAGCACCCACCCTGCGCCCCAAACAGCTGCCATCTCTCCCAGAGCCGAGGAGAGGATTACAGTTAAGAAAGGGAGACATGTCAGCACATTTCTAACGCTGACTCCTTTCCTCAAGTCAGATATCTGGGGAGCCTCAGAGGGGACTGTGAATAAGAGACCCCTGGGTCTCACTCAGGGCAAGTCGAACCACCTCCCCACACAGCCCTGGGTCTCACTCTGTTCAGTTGACCCAGGAAAACAGTGGTCTGGGCTCCCACCTCCTGACCTTAGGCAGCTCCGCCAGGTGCAGGTGACAGCTTCCGGGTCCCTAGTCCTGGGTCTTGCACCATCCTCGATGGTGAACCTTCACCCTGCCGATGCCCCTGTCAACAGGCCTTTCAAAAATATAGTTCACGTAAACCTCTCTGAGAATTCCACGGGCTTGGCCAGTCTGATGTAGGAAGAACTAGATCCGCACGTAGTTTTTAAGGGGACAGTAGAGAGATCTGAACCCACAAATAATTGCTGGGGGTGGGGGCTGCTCAAGGAAGACTACCCAATTCCAGCTTCTGTGAATACCCATACCACACATCTTGGGTTATTTGCCAGGTTCCTGCCTCACCCAGGATGTTACCAGCAGAGCGAAGAGTAGCAGGTGGGGGCTCCCTTCATATCGTACAGGTTCCTGGACCTTCAGAAGCGCCCCCAGGAGCTCCCATGTGACCTCAGTCTATGTGTTTCTAGCATATGTGTTTCTTGCTTTAGGTTTCATTCATCAGACTGGGCGGGCCTGGGTCCGCGTGCTCCCATTTTACTTTGGGACACAGAGGCTTAATCTGGTTCAACATGCTTCACTTGCATCTCCCTAAAGTGCCAGAGGGGTACTTTAATAATAACCCCAGCGACCTCAAGATCTATGAGAAAACGCTGCCCTCTGTGGAGCTCAGAAAAGCCCCACAGGAGTCAAATCCAAGGACTTGCAAGACGGCTGCTGTGGGAGACTCAATGTTTTGATTCCCCTGCAAAATTCCCGTGTTCCATCTGAACCTGCAATGTGATGGTATTAGGAGGTGGGGCCTTTGGGAGGTGCTTGGCTCATGAGGGGGGATTAACGCCATCATCTAAGACACCCCAGAGGGACCCTTTGTCCCTTCAGCCATGGGAAGACACAGTGAAAAGATCGCCATCTAGGAACCAGGAGGCCGTCCCTCATCAGACACTGAATCTGCCAGAGCCCTGAACTCAGATGTCCCAGACTCTGGAACTCTGAGACATGTCTGTTGCTTATAAGGCATGCAGTCTATGTATTTCTCGTTATAGCACCCTGAGCTGCCCAAGACAGTTGCTTTCCTAGGAAGGGACAGAGCCTCCAATTGCACTGTCAGGTAGAGGACAGCAGGTTTCTCCCTGAAGGCTGCCGCTGTAAGAGGAGGCAGGAATTTTACAGTACAGGATCCTCTCCTCTGGGCAAAAGTAGCTGCCATCCAAGAAAGTCTTACATTTCCACTCCCTCTAGCCAACTGTCCTCAAAGCACCTCAGCACCCCCCACCTGGCAGGAAGGATGCTGTCCAGGGCCAGTGGGTTACTCAGGCCTCACTGTGGTCCTTTGCCTGGCTGTTCCCCTGATCTCTGTCCTTTTGTTTCCAATTGTCCTGCCTGCCGCCCCTT
Organism: Craseonycteris thonglongyai; assembly: GCA_004027555.1. NCBI lineage: Eukaryota > Metazoa > Chordata > Mammalia > Chiroptera > Craseonycteridae > Craseonycteris > Craseonycteris thonglongyai. The sequence continues at coordinate 73,339 of PVKE010001498.1, forward strand.
CCCTGGCATCCCTTCTCTAAGGGACAGCTTAGAAAAACCAATGAGCTGAATTCAAGGGGCTTCCCTGGGAGGTAAAAGTTCGTAGTATCGGGATAGTAAAACTTTATTTTATATTTAATTTTATTTTAAAATATTTTTATTTTCATTGTTTTTGACACATAGAGAGAGAGACAGAGACAGAGAGAAGGGGGAGGGCTCAGAACAGTCTCCATAGTTGCACATCATTGGTTTTTCCACATAGTTTCATTCCACAGGTGGGCGTGGGGCTGCACAGGCAGGAACTGGGCCGGAGTCTCACCCCCAATGAAAACCCAACTGGGGGCACTCCCCAGTTCAGCATGTGGGCCCACAGGGCCGGAGCCAGGATTCGATCCTCAGTCCCCAGGGCTGCAAAGCAAGAGCTTAACCCGCTGAGCCATCCCGGCTTCCCCAGTAAAACTTATCGATCATAAGGATGGCTGGGAATTGCCTGTAATGACCATATGAATCCACGTTCTTCCTGCTATTGCAAATAAAAGGGAGAGAGAGAGGAAATGGAAAGAGATGTAGAGTGGAGGGGAGAGGAGAGGAAGGGAAAGGAGGAAGAGAAGGGAAGGGAAAGGAAGAGAAGGGAAGGGAAGGGAAGGGTAGAGGCAACACGTTGGATTAAGAGAATCTAGGTTTAATTCCCGGTTTTGATACTAATTGCATCATCTTATGCAAGTTACCTAACTTTTTTAAACCTCAGTTTTTATCTTTGTGAAATGGAAATAATAATACCTATCTCATGGGGTTATTATAGTAGACATCTATTATGTTTTCAGAGGTTATTCAGTTCCCCCCACTTTTTAAAACTTCTTCTTTGGAAGTAATTTCAAACTTACAGAAAAGTGGCAAGAATAAGAATAGCACAGGGGAAGCCGGGATGGCTCAGTGGGTTAAGCGCTCACTTTGCAGCTCTGGGGATCAGGGATCGAATCCCGGCCCCGGCCCGTGCGGAACCATATGCTGAACTGGGAGCTCCCCCAGTTTAGTTCTCTCTCTGTCTCTGTATCTCTCTCTCTCTCCCTGTCAAAAATAAATAAATAAATAAATAAATAAAAGAATAGCACAAAGAATGCCCACCTACATACCCTTTACCCAGATTCATCTACTGTTATCATTTTTCTCTCTTGTGAACACACACATATACACACACGCACACACAGTGGGGATTTTTTCTGAACCACTTGAGAGTAAGTTGCTTGTATACGAGCCCTTTTCTCTTGTACACCTCAGAGTATGTTGTCTGAGAAGAAGAATCATGACACGCTCTTACATCACTGCAGTACAGTTGTTACTGGGTTAAGGTTGGGTCGCTTGCTTCCGGAAGCCAAAAATCGAGACACAACGTTGGTGAAAAGCAGGTTTATTCCAAATGCCAGCGTTCAGGGAAGGCAGCAGACTCTTGTCCCAAAGACCACCACCGCATTATTAGACCGACCAGGTTTTGTTTTTTTTTTTTATGATTTTTTTTTTTTTTAAACTGAACTGGAGGCCTCACCACATTCAGGAAGCACACCCCAGTTCAGCATATGGGTCCGCACGGGCCGGGGCCGGGATTTGATCCTTGGTCCCCAGGGTTTCAAAGCGAGCGCTTAACCCGCTGAGCCATCCCGGCTTCCCCCCGACCAGGTTTTATAGGTACACAAGCAGAAGCAAAACAAAGGGAAGGGGAGTTAGTCACACGACCCCTTGGGGCTGACAACTGGAGAAGACTCCCGGGGTGTCGTCTGTTCTGCGATGGTTATCTTGAACCCAGTCTTAGGGGTGATTCATATGTCATCTGACGGAGAATCTCAGTCTAGACTTGGCAGCCTCCGTTTCTTGGGCTGACTCAGTTTCTTGCAAGTTAGTGTTCTGCTGATGAACTAGATTAGCAAAGTATGCATGTAGCCTTGGGAGAGCAGAGCGACGGAACGGAGGAGTCATCATCATCTCTCTTATCACCAGCAGAGGGGTCTCTATCGACTTCAGACAGTAGGCAGGCACTAGAGCCCCCAAACCGGTCCTGAGGATTTGGTTTCTAGAGCCAAGTGGTGGAACCAATTGTCTGAGCACCCCAGGAAACAGAATCTGAAGCAAAGATTAAATCTGACTAAGAAGGCAGCAAGAGTGAGTGACAAGGGAAATGAGGTAGGCTAACATGAGAAGCCATACAAGGCGGTGTGTTGTCATGCAGGTAAACTGCTTCATGACCAGATGCCACGAGCCATGCAGGTTATCAGTAGGGATGTCTGCTCAGCCATGCAGGACATCTCCACACAGGTTGTGCTGGAAAAACTAGGACTCCGGACAGTTCATAGGAGGGAGGAGAGAAAGCCAATATATCTGCCCGGCTCCCTCGCATCTCCCGATTCTCGTTGGTCAAAAGTGCTGCCCACAGGGAATTCATTTCCTTAGATGTCTCTAGCCCTTTTGATGGCTGCTTGGAAGCCACATCCTGCGGTATGACATTTCCTCTGAGTCCAGAAGGAGTGCGAAGAGTCAGAGCCTCCAGGTATGTGGCTGGCCAGCCTGGAGCAGTGGCAGCCAAGAGGGACTTGGCTGGGCCAGTGACTCGTCAGTCCCCGGCGGCTGAACGGCACAGATTTAATTGGCTGTGGAGTCAACAGAAAGGCAAGGTCTAGCCAACGTGAGCAGGCACATAGGATGTGTCTGACGCGCTCACTAATAGGCTATTAACACCAATAAGTGGTGGCGCTAGAAAAATGATCATCACCTTGGGACTGTGTCTTATTTACCTTGGAGATCCCAGGCCTGGCTCACTGTGTGCGTGTGTACATGGCTACGGCACTCTTACGAATGGCTTAAGCTTTCAAAACCCATGGGTCAGGCCTGGACTTATGTGAGTGCGATGCAACACAAAATACATGAGAGGAAGCACAGAGGTGGCTGGTCTGTGCCATGAGCACAGTTCACAAACGCAAATGACTTCTGAACAAAGGGGTGCTTCTGTCACCCAGCCCCTTCCTTCCCTAAGACGGCACGTTTGGCTTCAGAAGCCTTCTTACCACCTTGTGGGGCAAACAGCCAAAGCTCACAGTTGTCTTCATCTGTCACTTGGCTCCCCATGGACCCCGTCCCCAAGGAAGAAAAGATCAGACAGGTGGACTCTTGGAGATGAACGACCGAAGCTGTTCCCTGAACTGTCAGGGCGTTCTGAGGTGCGTGGGACAGGAAGATGAACCGAGAGCCCTCTCTGGTCCCTCGGATTTCGATACAGGCAAAGCAGGATTCAGGCTTCGGTGTGACTCTGTAATTGTAGATGCTTGGACTTGGCCCGAGTAGGGACACTGAAAATTGATGCCAGGGAAGGTGACACTTGCCAGACATTCTTCGATGTTCACCAACTGGTCTGATCACTTGAGCTCTGAAAGCTAGCTCCGTTTTCTCCCGAGGGACTGGGAGGCCAAATTCTCATCCTCTGCCTCCATCCAGGTCTTCGTGCTGCCATCCTAGTCGCCTGGACTTGAACCTCCAGGGAAGGATGGAGAATAGAATGGATCAGAGAGATGAGCGAGCAAAGAGGGAGCAAGGATGTTCGAGATGAGAAAACAGATGGCTCCCTGAGGCATGTTTTCTTTTAATCGGAAAACGAAAACTGAGGCAATTATCCAATGAGAGGGTACACCCCCCACTTCCTTGATGTTTTTCAGGTGTTTTTGTTGCACTTGAATTATTCAGATAGTTTCCTGAGTGAGCCTGTTTCCTCTGTGGATCTGAGTCACTGTGCTCATCGTTGCGTCTCTAAGGTCCTGGCCGGGGCTTTGTCTGCAGGGGTATGGCTGGTCTAACGTCCAGGTCTCTTCACCCACGTCCCGGCTCTCAGCTCCATTGCAGGGGCCTGGGCTGGTACGGGCCCCGCACCACACCTTCCCACGGAAGAGAAGTTCCAGAAACTGGCCTGTCATCTGTGGCTCTTGCAGGGCACTGGCATGTTCAATTCTAGGCTAGCTTAGCATTGCTATCTGCACCGCCCTCTCACATCTGGCACGCTGGCTTGGCGTTTAAAGAGAAAGGCTACCAGGGCCAGGTTTCCAAGTGCCCACCGGAGAGGAAGTCAGAGAATCACAGAACTTCAGAGTCAGAACACACCTTGGAGAGCAAGGGGTCAGCTCTCCTCTTTTCAGAAAGAGAAACTCTTTTTTTTTTTTTTTTTTTTGACAGAGAGAGAGAGATACAGAGAGAGAGAGAACTGAAATGAGGGCACTCCCCAGTTCAGCATATGGGTCCGCACGGGCCGGGGCCCGGATTCGATCCTTGGTCCCCGGGGCTGCCAAGTGAGCGCCTAACCCACTGAGCCATCCCGGCTTCCCCTCAGAAAGAGAATCTAAGGCCCAGAACAGGCAAGGGGCTTGTCCTGGGTCACACAGCTTAGCCCAGTGACAAACCTGGACTGAAAGCCAGCCCTCCCGCCACTGTTCTGGTCCTCTCCCCACCTCACCTTACTCTTCTTTGTTTGCAGGAAAAAAATAAAGAGAAAGAGGTGCTTCAGTGGAATGCGGAAGGGGCCCCTCTTCACACCGGCTTTGAAGGGTCTCTAACTCGGCAGTGTGAGGGGGAGTCAGGGTCTGGCTGACTTGCCAGGTGTTAGTGCTGCATATCAGCTTGGGTTTAAAAGGATTTATTACTCGTGACTAAGGTGCGAGGGTACATGACTGTGCCCCCTTGCTCGTTGTGGGGAATTTGCCCAAAAAATTAGTTTTGTATCTTCACGTGGGCTGCCCCTGCCAGGCCATCCATGGCTCGCTGGTAGCTGCCCGTGGCTGGCTCTGTCCAGCCTTTATCTACCTCGGGGTCACTTCTCCGGGGACTTGACTTCTCTGCTTCCTACACTTGCAGACCCTCGCAGCGCCGCGGCCCCTAAGTCCCTCCGGCCCCGCAGGGCTCCGGGGACAAGACAGCGATCGCATTTCGCGTGCCAGCACAGCCCCCCTCGACTCCCCTCCCTCTCGCCCGGGAACCCCCGGAGCCAATCAGAGCGTCGCGGAGCTCGGGCTTGTAGCGTCCCGAGCCGGGGACCCGCCCCTCTTTGTTGCGGTGGCCAATGGACGCATCCGGAGCATCGGCGGCCGCCCGGGTGACTCGGTTATATGTCACAGAATAACATTCGAGACTGGGACAGGGCATGAGGGGCCGGCCGCCGCCGCCGCCGCCGCCGCCGCAGCCATGAGGCCAAGCGGCCCAAGGTAGGGGGGGTCCCGGAGCCGCAGCGCCCTTCCCGCGCCCCCCGCCTGCAGCCGGGCCCCCCTCGGGTGCCTGGCGCGCGGATCTCGGGAACCAGGGCGGGTGGAGCTCTTCCCATTGGCGCCTGGGGGGGCTCCGGGAGGGCTTCCTGGAAGAAGCGCGCGCGGCCGCCTTGGCGCACCGAAGCTTCCAGGGCGCCCTCGCGGCGACCCCGGGCGCTCACGGGCCGGCCCGTTCATGGCTCGCCCGGCCACATCGGGCCACCAAGCAATGCGTGGAGCCCCGCGGGGACCTCCTGCGTCCCCCGCTCCCCGGGCCCCTCCGCATCCTCCACGCTTTTATTTCCCTCCCGGTGATTAGGTGTCGGTGAAGCTTGGTGGCAACATTCCGGTGGCCTTTCGAGGTAATGGCAGAGCTGGCATCCCCAGGGGGTGGCGCGGTGCGGTGTCTGGTTAGCGCAGGGGGTGGGGGGCAGTGACGTGGGGACACTCCGAGACCTCGCCCCCCCCGCCGTCGGACACGGTCCATCAGGGTGTCTGTGCACTTATCGCCGTGTGTGTGCTGTGTCTCCACTGATTTCAGGCACGGCCCGTGAGCGGAGCGCCCGCCGCCGCTCCCCCGTGGCGCGTCCTGCCGCAGCGCGAGGCATGGAGGCGGCGGCCCCGGCCGGGCGCTGATCCCCGCGCCGCGCCCGCGCGCACACGCCCCCCGCCGCCGCCGCGCGCCCCCCACCCCGCCCTCCCGGCCCCGTCATGACCGGCTCCGCTTCCGGTACTCACCGCTGCCCCCACCCCAAAGGCGCCAAAGGCACCCGGTCCCGGAGCAGCCACGCGCGGCCCGTGAGCCTCGCCACCAGCGGGGGCTCCGAGGAGGAGGACAAAGACGGCGGGGTGCTGTTCCACGTGAACAAGAGCGGCTTCCCCATCGACAGCCACACCTGGGAGCGCATGTGGATGCACGTGGCCAAGGTGCACCCCCAGGGGGGAGAAATGGTGGGCGCCATCAGGAACGCCGCCTTCTTGGCAAAGGTCAGTGCCCTCCCAGGACGGGGGTGATGGGTCCGTTTCAAGTCGGTACAGAGCAAACAGGCAATTGCCAGGTCTCTGGCCTGGCTGCGAACCTCCCGCTCGCCCGCGTTCTCCACGGCCCCACCCCCTTTGCTTAATTGAGACGTTGCTCTCCGAAGCCTTAGAAATGGGGGAGGGGGAGAGGATGCTTGCTCTCCTGGGATTGTGTGGTCTGGCTGTGCCAAGGTTCTTTGAATCTCTATGCAAACTCTGTTATTTATTTACGCACCCCCATGCCCACCCTCCTTCAGCGAGAGCTGTAGCCCCCAGGAAGCACCTACATGCCAAGAATGCGCAGGGCCACTAGCGACCCCGTCCTCCTTTTCCTCTTTGGCGTCTCTGGGTCCCTCCCTGTCTCTCTGTGTAATTGATTTATTAGGCTGTGAATGGATTTGCACTCAACCAGTCACACTTCTTAGCGTGAATCATTTCTATACTTTTTGCCAGGATTTTTTATAACAGTGACTTTCACCTCTAAAACTTGTGAAACAGCGAGCTATCTCTTTTCCCAGCTTAGCTGGGCTCCAAGGGGAAAAAAAAAAAAAAAGATGAGGTTTTTTATGACTTAAAAGAGACTTTCCTGTACACATGATGAATTAGTCTCACTGGGTAGAGAAAGGGGCGCTCTACCTTGGAGAGAAGCCAGGGAGCCGACTGGGTTTGGTGGCCAAGGATAACTTAGCAAAACAGAGGCAAGGGAGGGGTGCAGTGGCTGCTCTATGAAATATCAAAACGCAAAGTTGGGGAGAAATGCTGCAGAGCCTGGTGGGGAGGGGCGGGTTGTGGCATAGCAGATGGTTTCCCCTTGCACCCTAGGGATGCTGGCATGGCTGAGAAGATTCCTGAGCAGGTCTAGGAATGCCAGGCCTGAGACCTGGAGGGCCATCTGGTTCAGCCCCCAGCCTCGAGCATCTGTTGACCCGAGCGTTCGAGCCCTCCAATCCAGAAAGCTACGTGTGCCCTTGAGGGAAGTGACGAGGCTGTAAGCACCCCCACTGCAGTCAGTCACAGTGCTTTATTACTCTGCTTGTCAAAGGAGAGCTTCATTCTGCCCAGCGACAGTCTTGCCTGCTTGAGTGTCCGCTGTGAGTCCTCCTTGAGCATCAACACCGCTGGTCCTGGCTTGTGGCTCTGGCTTCAGAATTTACCCTTACTTACGTGAGCCATTCTTTCCTTAAGGAGGAACTGGGAGTCCTTTAACCTGGAAGAGAGGTGGCTGCAGGGAACAGAAGCCTCTTCCCTGGACTGCCTTTCTAACTCAACACCCTCAGCACTGACCACGCTTCTCACTGTGGCTTTTTGTCCTTTTCCCGATCTTAGTGGGCTGGGACCCCCTTTCTCTATGGGAATGTTGGTGGAGACCAGTTTCCCACTTCCCAGCAGAATCCCTTCCTCTTTCTGCCTTGAAGGTCTCAAGACGGGGTTCTTGGAGTAAGGAAGGTACTGACTTCCAGTCCTTGGTTGTGCTACCTCTAGCTTTGTGGCCTAGGTCACTCACTTAAAATCTCTGGCCTCAGTGTTCTTATCTACAAAATGGGAGTAGACCAGACTTCATATCAAGTTCTTTCCAACTCTCAAATCCCACGATGTTATGACCCTTGAGTTCCCAGGTCTCTAATGCTGACCCGTGTGACACTAGAGGTATGTTGTGTGACATGAGAGGTGCATTGGACTGTGAGCCTCAGAGCTGACATTCTGTCTGCATCTTCCTTTAGTCTTTGTCCACAGGTAGTTCCTTTTATCTTGGGTGTCATAGTTCCCAGATCAATTCACTGTCCTCATCTTCTTTCTAGGACATTTGCTCGTTTGTCAGCAGTCAAAGCCCCTAAAGTTAGCACACAGGAAACACAGTATCCTAAATTTTGTCCGAGCAGCTTAGAACATCATGCACTATTTCCAGTGACCTGTACTCAGAACTTCCGTTACTGTGGTTGAACGCTGTGTTCCTAAAAAAGAGTGGTACCCCCCCTTTTTTTTAGAGTGGCCACATCACATTGTACTTTCATACTAACCCGAAGGTCACATGCAAACTCCTGCCATGATAGAACATCCCCAGCCTGAACATGGGCATTGGCTTTTTGAGCTGAAGGAGTGAACTTACTGCTCTCTCTTTCGTTGTGGCATGATGGTTGGGTCTCTATCCCCAAACCCATCATGGCATTCCCCCTGTCCCTGGTCTTGACATTCCCCAAATCCCAACCCCTATGCAGGTCCTGAGATGGAGACAGCTTCCAAAGTGCCTGTTTCAGGGGCCACTCGGATTCAAGGGCTATTCCTGTTCCCCAGACTTTTCCCTCTGGGGCCAAGTCATTTGCTCCTTTAACCAAATCCATGTCTCACTGAGGAAGAGGGATGGGGGGGTGGAAGGGTTGGAGAGTTTCAGGGAGATTAAGCTTTTTGTTGGCAATTGAATTTGGCAAAGAAGTGAACAGGGAATGTGTCATAGGCCTAAGAGGAGGACTGAATGACACTTCCTTTGACCGTAAGACATTGTGTCAACAGCGATAGTAAGTTCTGCCCAAAGGTCCAGGTTACCCCGACCTGGGGGAAGAGTAGGGCGCTCACCAGCTCTGCAATCTTGTGACTGAAGACCTATCCCCTGGTGGGTGGCTACTGGGTCTGAAGTTAACAATTGACTGGGTGAAGGGCAGGGTTTTTCAAGGGTGGTGGGTGCAGGAGGATCCTCTATCATCCACATCCAGGCCCTTGGAGGATGATAGAGGATGAGAAGCCAAGGGCAGAGAGGAGGCTGGCCCAGCAAAAAAATAACCCTGTATTCTTGTGACCCCGACGTGGAAGTAATGCACATTAGAGGACTCGGTGGGGAAGTGAGTGCTGTGGGGTGAGACGTTGGTGCGTCAGGCTCCATGCCTGCCCCCTGCTGGCTCCCAGGGGCAGCTACCTCCCTCCCTCGTGCTGCATTGACAGCCATTCATCTGTCCTTGCTGCTCCCCTGAAGGTTGTGACCCTGGGCCCCTATACCAGGCCAGTATCATTGCATCCTTGGCTGTCGCTGAGGCAGGTGCCTGGGTGCGTCCTGGCTCGTAAGTGATGCTCGGCGCGCTGCAGGTTGCTAGAGGAGCTGCTTCTACCGGGGCCTGCCCAGCGTATTTTTGCAGAGCAGGAACACAGGCAAAAGGCTTTGCTTTCTCCTGGCCCCTTCTTGTCAGAGATTTCCTGGTGCCAGGGGCTCCTGCCTTCCCCCTTCTCTCCCACGTGGGGATGCCATGGTGATGATACACGGGTGTCCACCCACATGCCTTCCCCTTGTGTTCTTTAGACAGGTCATGGTGTTTGGCAAGAATGGAATGAAAGAGAGCTGGTCTACCAAGGCCTTGTCTGTGGTTTGTTTCGTCATTTTTCTTGAGTAAAACCATCTTCCTGTCCACTCCACGTCCTCTTCCCCCTCCCCAGCCCCCTGAATCTAGGCTCAGTGCTTGTGTGGAGAGGTGGTTTGGGTCTGTGGCCTCAAGATTCTTCCTGCATCAGCTGCGCTGTGGGGGCTTGAGGGGGGCTGGATGCAGGAGGCAGAAGGCAGAAGCCTTGAGAGGGAGGGTCTGTGGAAAATCTAGCCTAGAGTTCCAGGTGACATAGGTCAAGAAAGTAACATGAGGAGAGATTCTCAGGACCCCTGTCAGGGAGAAAACCAAAGGAGCGTTCCTTGGGATTTTCAGAAAAAGGTACCAGTTGATGTTCCCATCCTGCTATAGGAGAGGGCACGTACTCACCAGCGCTGAACATCCACAGTTCAGAATCTCTGCTTGTGGGAGAGGTGGGAAGCGACATATTTCAGTGTCGTTCACCTGCATTGCTTTAATTATGAGTGAACTTGGACATTATTTTTCCCCCAAAGTATTCATTCACTATTTACATTTCTTATTTTGTGAATTGTCCTTGTCTGGCCACTGAAAATATGATGGTAAAATAGACATAACACAGAATTTACCATTTGAACCATTGTGAAGTGTACAGTTCTGTGAGTTAAGTGCAGTCACATGGTTGCACAGTATCACCACCTCCCATCTCCACAACCTTTTTTTCTTCCCCAACTGAAACTCTGTACTCATGAAACACGAAATATCCACTCGGCCCAACTGCCGGCCCCTGGCACCTGTCCTACTTTCTGTCTCTGTGAATTTGACTACTATAAGACCCTCATAGAAGAGAAATCATACAGTAGTTGTCATTTGTGACTGGCTTACTTTACTTAGCATAAGGTCTTTAAGGCTCATCCATGTCGTAGCATGTGCAGGAATGTCCCTCTTCCTTGTGGCTGGATCTTATTGTGTGTATATACCCCATTTCGTTTATCCGTTCATCTGTTGATGGACCCTTGGTTGCTTCTGTCTTTTGGGGCCATTTTTTGACCTTTGAGGCTGAAAGAGTTTTCTCACCACTCTGTGTGACCTCTTCATGAATTAAGGAGGTGAACTCCTGGTTGCCAGTGGGAAGTGGACTTGTTCGTCCTCTTTGATGAGGGTGAGTTGGGAGACTCAGGCCCTCCTCATTTCGTTTTCCAGTTCCCCAAAAGGGTCTTCCCCATTCCAGGCCCCTGAAAAAGACACTGCTGATGAATAATAATGCAGCTAACACTTACAAAGCACCGAGTGCCACTCCCCACATTGCCTGCTTTATACATTAGGTCACACCATCCTCATCACCAGCCTGGAAGTGTGTAAGTAGAGGCTGTTTTCCTATTTTATCAGGAAGGAAACAAAGGCTTAGAGAGGTCACACAGCTTGACCAGGGTCCACAACCAGTAGGTGACAGAGCAGGGACTCCAGACTTGTAATCGCACCTCAGGGAGCCCACCTGGTTAACAGTCCATTGTCCTGTGGGGGCATTGGCAGGCGGGGGGCTGGTTGGGAGCTGAGCCCTCGCCTGAGCCCCAGTCAGCTATCCCAGATGTCAGGGTGAGTTGTAGGGTGACATCCCCCCCCGCAGTCTCAGCCCCTCTCCCCACCACAGCTCTGCTCCCCAGCTGGGGTTTGAGGAATGTGGTCACAGCTCCCGCACTTGCTCTCGGCAGGGGCTGAGGTAACCAGGCAGCTGTTTGTAAAAGCCTTTGGGCGCCACGGGGCTGCTATTCTGGGGACCAGCAGCTGCCCGACTCCCACCCCATCACCCCGCTCTTCTGGGCTCTGTTGGATTTGGGGGATTTGAAGCAATCAGCCACCACAGCCGGCTCTGAGCCCAGTCTGTCACTCTGGCCACCTCAGGGCTGTGACCAAGGGGCACCCCTCTGGGGATCCCGTCGGTGGCCTGTGATTCTGCGGAGCTTTTTCCCATGTTTACAAGATTTTCTATTAAATAGGCACCGGCAGCACTTTTCTGTGCAGAAATATGCTCAAGATGCCTTCGTAAACTAATTTCTCTCTTCCTCCAGCTCTGTGCTCTGCCCTCCCATGCCCCACCCCTTTGTAAATAATGACAAACACAAGGACAAGCTGGATGGACACTTCCTAGTGTGGGCAGAAAAAAAAGGACACACTTCATATTCTGACCCTGGGGGTGGGGCATGTGAGCAAATGTTCAAATTGGAACCGTTCTCCCAAAAATGACGCTCCAAGAGAAGAATGTGATTTGAGTTGATGTGTTGTCATCTAAACGGAGTTCACAGAACAGCGGTCTGTGTGCACGTTCTCTTGCGCACACACAGCAGCTTGGCTGTGAAGTAGGGAGTGTGGTTCATTTCCTTTTCGTTGAAGTGCGGTTGCTGTGGAGTAGGAAGTTCCAAAGCCAAGAGAGGACAGAGGCACTGAGAAGAAAGGAATGAGTAAGCAGCATTTTCAGTAAGGGCAGCCCAGGGCGTAGAAGGGTGACATGAGAGAGCCCCCAGCTTTACGCCCCAGGTCAGTGTGCCCTCCAGCCTCATCACTGTGGGGCCTGGGCCCAGGGAGCTGGGAGGGCGCGAGTCCTCAGCCTTTCGCTCAGCCCCGTCCTCACGTCTGTCACCAGCAGCCTCACTGCCCATCAGCTAAGCCCTAAATCCCCAGGGCTGCCCGTTCCCTGTGTCCTCCCAGGACGTAGCTAATCGGTCCTGAGGCCCCTTCTGCTCCTCCCTAAGAGGCTTAGGCCTGCAGGGGCCCCGAGGCCCAGGTGCTGAGTGTTTCTGCCCCCAACAACCCCGAAACATACAGAAGGGACAGAAGCACAAGCCGTCCCAGGAGGCACTGGGTTAAAAGCCTGGGTCCTTGCACGTGGCCTCCGGGCTGCTTAGAGCTGAGGGGTGTCTCAGCGCTCAAATTCCGGAGGAGAGGCCCTTCCCTCCCCCTCCCTCTCCTTACTGCCCTTGCTCCGTTCTCTTCCCGGCAGGGATTAGAACTCCATGCACTTGGTTGCAGGCACTTGACTAAGAGGCAGAGTAGGAGGTGAAGAGGTGACTGGGAAGCCATGAGGTGGACCAGGGTGACATGGCTCATGAGTCGAGGGGGTGCACTTGCCTGGGTGGAGTCGAGGCAAGAGGGGACTATTTCCTAATCCATTTTGGGCCAAACTCCAGGAAGGGGCACGTGGGCGTTGAGGGGGTGTAATGGCAGCCACGGTGTTCACCTTGTTTCAGTGGTGCCCGGGGGTGGAGCACACTTAATGGGTCACACCAACCATGCAGTAAGAGGTGTAGTCAGTCGTGCAGGAAAGACCTGAGGATGCATGGAGCACCTCTGTGAGCATCCCGGGCCAGGCTCAGTGGGGACACTAGGATATTGCCCTGGGCCTCGGGGAGGCACTGAGGCTCCCCTGGGGAGGCTGGCCATAGAGAGCCACCATGACCCAGCGCAGAGTGTGTGGAGGGCGACCTTCAGGATGGGACTGACTGGTCTGGGGAGACCTTGTCCTCCGGGCACTACTTGAACAGGTGACGGTGTCAGGGTGGCCGTTGCTCTCAGGAGCCGCTCTCCGGTGGTCTCAGCCTTGTGTCTGCCCCCAGGCTGGGCCCTCAGAGCATCTCCTTCATACAAAGATCTCTCTCTGCTTCTCCGCAGCCGTCAGTACCCCAGGTTCCCAACTATAGGCTGTCGATGACGATCCCCGACTGGCTGCAGGCAATCCAGAACTACATGAAGACACTACAGTATCCTTCCAGTCAGGGTCTGAGCGGAGCCAGCCAGGGGGACGGGCCCGGCGATCACAGGCCTGGTGGCGTGTCTGTCCCCAGCTGGTCAGCCAACGCTCTCTAAGGTTGGTGAGGCCAGGCCTAGAGGGATGCCCCTGCGGGAGAGTCTAGGAGGAGTGACGACGGAAGACGGAACTGCTCGGGCCCTTCTCCCTTTAAGAGGGACATGGCCAGGAGGGCAAGAGGGCAGTGAGTCGGTGGTGGGCCACCCAGAACCCATCTTGCCTTCTGCACCTCCTTCTCGGTCATAGTTCCCTCCTTCTCTCTTTGCTGTTTTTCTTTCTCCCTCTTCACTCCTCGTCTTCTATCCCTTTTCTTTCTCACTGCTTGCTTTCATCCTGACTGCTCATAATGGACAAGACACACTGTGTTTGGCTTCCCAGGCGACCCAGACTGGTGGCCTTCCTCCATTGCACATGAATGAACGGGGCGCAGGGATGGGGGCCCTGTCCCCTCACTTGGGCTTGAAGGAGGCTGAGGAGCCCTGTGGGTCCAGGCGGGGCTCTTTTCTCCTCCAGCATCCTCAGAATGCTGCCTACACTCAGCATTAGGTCAGTTCCAAGGGCCTCGTGTGAGCACCATTGTTAAGAACAAAGGGGCCGAGGCAGGTGGGCCCCGGGGCGCTTCTGGTGCTCTATCGGGCAGGACTCAGATGAGGGCTGGGCTGGCAGAGGTATGTGACAGGGACAGGCCACTTGCCCAAGCAAGTCAGCAGCATCTCAGCTAAACCAAGCCAGCATCAGACTCCCTGCGGAGGCGCCCAGCACATTATCCCAGAGGCCAAACCTCTGCTGACCTCTGTCCTTCCTCCCTGAGGACCTAGAATTTAGCAGAAAGGATTTCACAGGGCCCTGACTCCTGTCCCACACGCCCGGGAAGAGCCTCCTCCTCTCGGTGCTGTAGGCAAACATCTTGCCTGTAGGTTTTCTGTGACTTCCTTGCGGGGGTGGGCACTATCAGGAGGGAATAACGCCAATTCCTGCTCTTTTGGGGTATAGGCAGCTCTGGATTAGCCTCCCAGATTCCACGACACAGATTGTGGACTCCCTTGCATGGCATCCCCCAGAGTGGGGGAGGTAGCTCCCGCCTCCAGCGGGGAGGCAGACAGCCCCAGCCCCGGCCTGGGAAGGCTCTCTGGTGTGTTGATCCCCAAAGGGGGAGTGAGCTCCATGTGGTCCAGAAGCATAAATTCCTGCCATGGTAGAAGACCTGGACCCCAAGAGCTGAGCCTTCCTGGACGTGACTGACTGCTCACAGAACATTCCAGAAAGTGCCAGGAATGCGCATGGCTCCCCAGTTGTATCTAGCACCTGGGCTTCACAAGGATCATTTGGCCAGAGATGGAAGAGAGTGAACCTGGCTGGGAATGCACTGATGGGGCAAATTCGCATGAGCCTTGTGTGGCTTTTGCTGCTGCTCCTCTTGAGTCCTGTGGCACATGCTCAGCCAAGTTGTCATCATTGGCCTGAAGGATCTGCTGCTTTATTTTTCTCTCCGATGCATTAGGATGCTCACTGACCTTGATCACTGAGTGTAGAGAGGGCTGGAGAACGGACAGCATCGCAGGCTGTGGGGACCGGGCTCCCTGTCCCCTGGCCATTAGAGCCACCACACAATGGAAGCAAGAGTGTGGCCTCTTGTCCTGCCTTCTGCCCGGACTTCTATGTAGTTGAGTCCGGGGACCACTTGGGGCCCGCCCTGACTAGACATGTGCCCAGCTGGCAGTGGGATAATGAAAGGACAGATCCTGCTGCCCCCTCTGACAGCCTCAGAGCGTTGGCCAACAGGAGTGCTGGTCTTGCACGGGGATGGGGTCACCGAGCTCTGCTAATGGGAGACACCGTCTGAGGGTGGACTTGGGCTCAGGGCGTCTCTCACTGTGTACAGCAGGGGTGTCCAACCTTCTGGCTCCCCTGGGCCGCACTGGAAGAATGGTCTTGGGCCACACATACAATACACTAACCCTAATGAGAGCTACTGAGCTAAAAAAAAAAAATCGTAAAAAAAATCTCATGTTTTAAGAAAGTTTACGAATGTGTGTCGGGCCACATTCAAAGCCGTCCTGGGCCGCATGCGGCCCGTGGGCCACGGGTTGGACAGGCTTGATCTACAGGAAACTTCCCTCCCAGCTCCCTTGCAGGGGCCAATAACTGTTGGGAACTGAGAAAACATGGCCAGGTAACTTAAATTAGTTTATTACGTGTTTGTTTCACTTTATGCACTAGATGTATTAACATATATATGAAAATGGAAAGTTGGGCATATACATTGAATTTTTGTCAGTTGAATTCTACTTTAAATATTCCAGGATCCTCACTATTTGAATGAAATCTTTGGTAAAGTAAAATAGTCACTTCACAATGAAACTAGATAGCCTTTCGTTTTTCTCTTTTACCTCTAAGGTTTTGTATGTTGGAATTTTTCCAAGCTGGGCATACCTGTGCTATTCATCCTTATGGTCATTCTGGTCATTTTTCTTTCTATTTTTTTTTTTTTAAGATTTATTTTATTGTTTTTCACAGCGACAGAGAGAGACAGAGAGAAGGGGGAGGGCCCAGAGCAGTCTCCATAGTTGTATGTCATCAGTTTTCGACATGGTTTATTTCCACACAGGTGTGCTGGGGGCCTCTCACATGGGAGGCATGCCCCCTCGAGCCAGGGGCCGAACCGGGGTGGGGCGAGAACTGCATTGGGTGCCTCCTGCATGGGAAACACACCCCAGTTCAGCGTATGGGTCCACACGGCTGGGGCTGAGACTCGATCCTTGGTCCCCAGGGCTGCAAAGCAAGCACTTAACCTGCTGAGCCATCCCGGCTTCCCTACTCCAGTATTTTCAAACTGCTGGTAAGCTTGTTAAAATGAGCCCTTGGTTCTCATCCTGGGACTTCCAATTCAACACTCGAAGATGGGGTGACTGAATGGCATCTGGGGGTAACACTATGGCCTGAAATTAGATTCAGATAAGGACCTCCTCAGGTGGTGGTTAAGCATGCTCATGTCTGAGTGACCATGTACCTCTATGCCAGGACACGACCCCCAACCCCCACCCTCTCAGGAGGATGTGTAATACCTTTAGGTGGTCAGCACCATTCTGCAGCTGCCTCTGCCACCGTAAGGGCACACATCTAACCTCATACACCCACCCTACTGGGGTCACAAGTTCATGCTTCGTTAGCAACTTCCCTGTATGTAGGATAATGTTGAAGGCAGGATAGGGAAACATACAAAACAACTCATTTAACCTCAGAAAAATCAAGATCCAGTCTCAGAGAGTGTAACATCAAGGAATCTTTGGTCTCCTACAGAAGGACCTGTGCAGCCTTGCCAGCCCCTGAGACCTTCTGGGCAGCCAGCTACCTCCCAGGCTGTGGGCAATGTTACCTTCTCAGATTTAGTAATCAATATCAGGTGTCGGTCCAGGCGTGGAATGACAGTGGTGTCTCCATAGAAAGCTCCGCTGTAGAGTGTGTGTATGTTATGGAGAAACCCTGTTGCCATCCAGCCAGCCTTCTATCTATTACCCTTCCATTCCTTTCCTTCCTTTTTCCTTCTTCCATCCATCTACCCTTCTATCTACCCATTCATGTAGCCAGCTTTCCATCCATCCATTCATGTAGCCAGCTTTCCATCCATCCATCCATCTATCCTTCTATTTCATCAATTCCTTCCTTCCTTCCTTCCTTCCTTCCTTCCTTCCATCCATGTTTCCACCCATCCATTCACTTATTCCTCATTCACTTAATAATATTTGCTCACTGGAATATGTTGGGCTTGTGTTTGGCTTTATGGGTGATATGAAGCTGATAAATGCTTTCAATTCTCAAAGCTTGTAGTCTAGTAGGCAAATTAAGTCATGTAGGTAGTCAACTAACAAGAACACAGAGCAGATTGAAAATAGCTATAATAGAGGTCCTGGTGTCCTGGGGCCTAGGTTGGACGTTAGATTTCTAGGCTGGACAGTGAGGCATGAGAGGCTGTTGACTGCCTTGTGTTTACTGGACACCTATTGGAAAGCCCCCATTTCCTCATCCCACTGAGAAATCAGTGCATAGCTTTCTCTGCTGGATTTCTGGGACCTTTCGAGTTTTCTATCACTTTCCCTTTACACACTTCACACAGATACAATCATACAGGGACCCAGTTCTTTGAAATCAGGAAAATGAGACCGCTGAGTGGGTAAGTGGCGCATGATCTGTGGGCCAGGTGGCCGCTTCCTACCTGAGAGCTACCAACTCCTCCCACCCTCTGTCCCTGCATCCCAGTGTCCAAATATCCTGGTCTGTAACAGGTTGGAGATGGAGGGGGATGGTGCCCCAGGGCCATGTTAGAAGTGGGGCTGGGATCTGGGCCACTGTACTAGCTAAGCTCAGTGGTGGAGACGAACTCTTTGTGGGTAGGGGAGGCCTACGAAATTTGTTTTGTGTGGTGTCCTGTACTTGCTCCATGTAATGTCCCTTGTTCTGGGGCATGGGAGGATGCTATGGAACATGGGCACTAACACCCAAGAACTAGCTCTTGGAGAGAGGATGGAGAATTTAGGATTTTAGTTGTGCCAAGTGTGGATATACTTCGGCACCCTCCTGCGAGGCGAGTTCTTCCCTTTCCCTCTCTATTCCTGCATGGTGCCAGGCATGCTGATGATTGACAGAGGTGTTGACTGCATCACTAAATAAGTCCTGAGATCCTTTGTTGTGCTCTTTCCTACAGGTTAATGGAAACAGCGAAAGAAATGACTCGGGAGTCCTTGCCTATCAAATGCCTTGAAGCTGTCATCCTGGGCATGTATCCTTTAAGTTATGTTTGCCTATGTTTACTCCATAAATGGCAGTCTCACTATGGGGTTGGTTGTGACTTTAATGTCCTAGATCCTCAAGGTGATGGCCATTGTCTCCTTGGAGGGAAGTATCAAGCTCTTCTGATGTGTTTCTGTAACTTCCACCATCCAGAGTTGAATGAAGTCGGAGCTTGGCTGCTTGGACCCTCATCAGTGTAGCCCGTTGGCTAAAGCCTGCATCGGGGTCATCTTTCACACCAGCCTCACTAGCCATGAGCAGAATCCAAACTTAGAAGAACTAGAGAGAGCGTGTGTGTCATGGTTTTTCGCCTTAATCTGTCATGGCAACAGGGAAGACACTTAAGGGGAAATGGGATCCTCCAAACCCATCTCCAGGAGAGATCCAAAGAGTGGGTTGTGGGGGAGACAACGCAATGGTGTAGTGTCCTGACCACAGAACATAGAGCTGATGAGACAAGGGTCTGTCTCACCCACACTTTCTGTTCTGTGTTCCATCAGACCCCTGGCTCCCAGTTTGAGGTGACTGTGGTTCAGAAAAACTGACATATTAGTGGTGATGGCAATAGAACATGATCTGATAGAAGGGCAAGGAGACATGCAGTCCTTTGGGACAGGGACCAAAGGAGGAACACAGCAAGATAGGAACTTGAGAGGTGGTCCCAGGTAAGACCATTAGGCCTGTAGTGCTGTGCTGGGCAGCACAGTGGGAGCTCTAGACTGGAGGTGTACACCTCAGAGGTTGGACTTAGGGCAGATTGGAGGAGGCAGGGAGCTCTGGAGTGGAGATGTACACCTCAGAGGTTGGTCTTAGGGCCGATTGGAGGAGGCAGGGAGCTCTGGAGCGGAGGTGTACACCTCAGAGGTTGGTCTTAGGGCAGATTGGAGCAGGCAGGGAGCTCTGGAGTGGAGGTGTACACCTCAGAGGTTGGACTTAGGGCAGATTGGAGGAGGCAGGGAGCTCTGGAGTGGAGGTGTACACCTCAGAGGTTGGACTTAGGGCAGATTGGAGGAGGCAGAGCCAGTGGGCTGTTCTGTGAGGGAAATGGTGATGCTTGAACCAGGGCCCTGGCAATGCGAATGGATATGCGGGGACCGTTTCAAAAAGGTCTTGAGGAGGTAGAATTTATCGGACTTGAAGGCCAGCTGGGTGTAGTTGATGAGGAAGAAGTCAACAAAGACAGGTTTCTGGATTGGGTGACTGTCTGGGGGGGATGAGCTGGAGGGACCAGAGTGACAGGGAGGTGAGAAACGAGCATAGACCTGAACTGAGGCAGCAGCAGTGACGGTGGACAGAAGGAGTTGGCGTCGTCACTGGTACTCGTGGACTGAGATAGATGAGAGGAGTTAGAGGAGGAAGAGGCTGTGACTCCATGTTTCTGGGTTAGGACATTGGGTGATTGGATACCAAGGCCACTTTCAAGTCCAAGGGAAGGACTTAAAAAGGAGGGTCTGAGGTATGGGGCGATGAGGTCAGATTGGGACATGTTGAGCTTGAAGTGCCCCTGGGATGTCACAGTGTTGACCTCAGCGTGGAGCTCAGGAATGGGCTATGTGCTGGAAATACACGTCTGGAAACTGTGACTGTTTAGGGGGTGGCAGATGACTTCGAGGAGTGAGAGGACAAAAAGACCAAGGATGCCATCCCACTGGGTTTTGGTCTCGTTGGATGCACAGAGTCCATAAATGAGACAAAGAAGGGCAGCTCCAGTAGAAGGAAAACCAGGAGAGAAAGGAGATGGGAGAGGCCCGGTGGCTCAGGATCAGACTGGAGACGGTGAGACGGCCTGTCTCTGGACATCTTCATGGAAAGAGGACTTTGTGCCGCTCTGCGGTCTACGGAGCACTGGCAGCCTCGATCTGCAACAAGGTTGTCCATAGGGGCCCGGGCTAGCATTGGAAAAATAGAAACTTGAGCCCTACGGAGTCACCTCCCCGACTGTCCCTTCAGAGCTCCTTTTTGCTCCCCACAAAGGAGAGGAAATGTATGCCTGGGAAGACCAGCAGGAGGGCAGGACCACTGAGGGCAGCAGATGGCTCTGCACCCCCCTCACCCCCACTTCGGTGCTGAAGCAGCCACAGCTGTTGGGCAGAGCCTCCTGCAAGTTTAATAGGGGGGGGGGGCGAGCGATTGCTGGGATTTGCTAGTGGGGGTCAGGGAGGGAAACGGCAAGCGCACGTTCTTCACCAGGTGGACCAGCCCTCTTCAGACCCTCTGCTGATGGGTGTCTGCATTGCATGAACCTGGGCAGAGGTCGTCTTACTTTACACAGCACATACAGGCTCCTGGAATGGGCACCAGTCCAATTACTGCTATGCACACAACAGTCGTGTGCCTGCAGTTTTGTAAAGCTATGCCTTACTTTCGGTTATGGGAATTACCTAAAACCTTGGAGGATCGTGGAGAGAGCCCTGTGACAAGCCTCTGGGCCTGTCCAAATCTGAAGATCGCGTGCTCTTGGTTGTCCTTTGTTCTTACCCGGTGTGACATTTCAGAAAAGTGCGGGGAGGGTGGAGAAGTGAAGCTCACACTGCTGAACTCAGGGAAATTTGACTCTTGGACACAGACAAGAAACTCAGACCTGAATTCTAAGACTTGCAGCATCTTTGGCTTTGCTCTGTGTCAGCATCCTGGTGGCCTGCTTTCCTTTTGGGCACAGTGAAGGTCATGACACAGGTCCTGGGAACCAAGTGGTGACAGCCCTGGCACGGCTGCTTGGAGGCCTGTGTTCTTGCTCATCTTGTCTTGTTTGACATGAGCCCAGAGTTCAGGGTTCGTTCTTGAAGTGCCTGTTCATCTTGCTTGAGTGTGTGTGCACACTTTGGTGTGCATGCTGGAGAGAGAGAGACCTTTGGTTCCAATTATCTTCCGAATGATGGCTGCCCTTTTGAGGACCTTGCAGACCCTGGTGGGGCTTTACCATGATACTAAAGTACTGTGGTTTATTCAAGTAACAGGTTTGTGACAGAATCAGGTTGGGCGAACCCCCGCAGGCTGGGTGCTGAGAGCCTGCAGTTTCCTCTCCCCTAGAAAAGCTCAGTGGCTTGTGGCAGAATGAACTAGTGGTGCCTCCTGTCCCCTCCCCACTCCCACTTCTCCTTAAGACTAATGTGGGGGTCTCTCCTCGGTTCTCCCTGAGGTCGTGGGGCCTGTCTCTCTTACAGCATACACCACGTTGGGTTTTTCTTTTCCGTTTAATTGAGATATAGTTGACAGCACTATAAGGCATACAGCATAGTGACTTACACATATTGCCAAAGTGGGGTTTTGAAAATTTGTGGTAAAATGTTCATAACATAAATGTACCATTTTAACTATCTTTAAATGTGCGCTTTAGTGGCATTGAGACCATTCACATTGCATAGCCATCGCCACCATCCACCTCCAGAACGTCCCCTTCCCCAGATGAAACACCACCCCCACTAAACTCTGACTCCCCCTGTGACCCCTGCCCCTCAGCCTTGGCAGCCACCATTCTACTTGCTACAAATTTGACTGCTCCAGGCGCCTCATGAGCGGAATGATATAGTACTTGTCCTTTTTTGATTGGCTCACTTAGTGTCATGTTGTAGCCTGTATCAAAATTCTTTCTTAAGGCTGAACAATATTCCTGTGTATATATAAACCACATTTCTTTATCTACTCATCTGTCCACAGACACTGGAGTTGTTTCCACCTTTTGGCTGTTGTGACTAATGTGGCTATAAAGATGGGTCTACACATACCCTGCTTTTCGTTCTTTTGGGTAGACACCCAGGAGTGGAATTGCTGGGTCATGTGGTAACTCTCCGTTTAATTCTTTCTGAGGCACCGGTGTTCTGAAGAATTCTTTATTTATTTATTTATTGACAGAGAGATAGAGATAGAGATAGAGATAGAGAGAGAACTGAACTGGGGGGACTCCCCAGTTCAGCATGTGGGTCCGCACGGGCCGGGGCCGGGATTTGATCCTCGGTCCCCAGGGCCCCTGGGGCTGCAAAGTGAGCACTCAACCCACTGAGCCATCCCGGCTTCCACGGCACTGGCGTTCTGATCTTTCTGTGGCCCTTTTGCATCTGTCTCCCCCTCAGGCTTGTGGAGAAGGGCTGGGTTCTTCCGCTGCACAGTAGCTACTTACTCAATGTTTGCTGCACCAACTTAAACAATGACGGAATGACCTTATTCCAGCCCCAGAGAACTCGTCCCAGAAAGCAAGAAAGTGTTTGTTTATGTAAAAGAACTCCAAAGGGTGTGATTTCCTTCCCTGACTGCCAGTTCATCTCACATGATCAAGTGGGAGGAAGCAGGCAGCCATTTTTATAGAGAGGAGCCGTCTGTGGTTAAATTGAGGGCCGAGGACAAGCTTTGGGGCTGGGGCTGGGCTCTGTCTGCTGCTTTCTATTTTGGGCACTGGGATTAGCCCCCCATGGATTGAGTGTGGTCCTTCTAAGAGGCAGGAAATGTACCCTCACAAGCTAAGCTTGCTTCTTTCAGCAGGCATTCACCCAGCACTTCTATGGGCCAGGCCGGCTTCTGGGACGCACAACCCAACTCCTGCCCTCACAAGATACGAAGGAACAGTTAGAATGTTGGATGATTAAGTACCGAGTGCTATGGGAGTTCTTGTGGGGTGGATGGAAGTGGGAGTGGGGCAGGGAGAGGGGATCATAGTGAGGCTGTCCATTCGAAGGGCAACCTTGTGAGCCCATAGCATCCTTATCGCTAATGATTCCTAAGAGTCCCCAAAGATCTCCGCCAGATCACTGTAAGGCTAGTGGGTGAGTGAAGCCATAGAAGAAATTATACTGCAGTTGGGACATACTGTAGAGTGTGTTTAGTGGCGTATTTTTAATTCCATGGATCGCATTGTTCTCATAGCTTGGTTCAATAAAGGCCATTCAAAAGCCATTTACATTTTTTCAGTTACATTTGACTTTGTGTTATGGGGGAATGTGTGTGCTGAGAGCAGTGGGCACAGATCTGTGGGTTCGTTCTGGTCTCAGGGTGCAGCCTTCCAAAATGTCATGGGTCTGTCACAGGCTGGGGTGCTAGCCCAGGGTTGGGGGTGGCAGGAATGAGACTGTACAAAGAAATGACAAGCAGGGACCCATTCACGGCAGGACTTTGCCAAGGGATTTGGCCCAAGTCCTGGAGAAGATGGCAGACACTGCCAACTGAAGCAGAAGAGTGACAGGGGCCAAATTTTGCCTTAAGTGAATCACTCTGGTCAGTGTGTGGAAGGTACGTTGGCATGCAGGTGAGACATGGTGAAGACTAGAGGACTGCACCCAACTTGCTGAGGAGCTCTTACTGTGCACAAGCCACCGTGTCCCACACCCAGATTATTATTTAGGAACACTCTAGTGTTGCCAACAGTTTTCAGCAGAGTGACTATGAGTTTCCGGTGTGCCTTTCTAGAAGAGCTGGGTCCTTGGGTCCCCTCCCTCACCAGGGCTGTCTAGGCACTTGGAGATGGACTTGAGGACATGGGGCCTCTTAGCCACCATTCCAGGGCCTGGCGTCAGTGGGGCGGTTGTTTGAAGCTGCACCCTGTACGGTTCCTGGGTCTACACTGTGGAAATGGTGAGAGGCCGGCTTACCCCATCCACACAGGCCAAAAGAACCAAGTTGTGAGGCTGAGTGGGTTGGGGCCCGAGGGGAGCTTGAGGTTTCGGGGTTGCAGGCAGTTTTCTGTGTGGCTGTCAAGGCTGCAGTCATAGCTGTGACAGGGCCAACGAGAAAAGCAGATGGGGTGTACATATGACCCCTGCTTGACTCCTTTCTGTCCCTTATGGTCTGTTTCCCATCTCCATTGCCTTGTCTGCATTCTGTTTGCCATTGCTCCCCTAAACCACTGCAGAGGCCTCTAGTGCCTGGTCTGCCCCACGTACTCCAGCTGGAATGACATTTGGATGGTATAAGGAAACCTTGAATAGCTTATCCCTGTAGAAAACCGAGGGAGGAAAAACAACCTTGTTACTGCTGTGTCTTACGTTTAAGGACTAAAGAAGGTGGCAGGTTTTTCCTCTTTGTGCCCTATTAACTTGGTTTTGCTTTGCACCATATAGTACCAGGTGCTCCAAGATAATTGAGTGAATCCTTTGTGAGAGGATTAGTCTGGAAAGGTTAGACGTGGGCCTGCTCAGAGGCAGAGCCATGGACTTACCCTTCCTGGGGAGTCCGCGCTCTCCTTTTTTAAGGCCTCCTTTCTCTTCCTTAACTCAGATTGTCTCAGATACTTAACCAATGGACAGCCCTCCATCGAGCGATTCCCCATCAGCTTTAAAACCTACTTCTCAGGAAACTACTTTCATCACGTTGTGCTGGGGATTTACTGCAATGGCCACTATGGCTCTCTGGGAATGAGCCGAAGGGCGGAGCTGATGGACAAGCCCTTGACCTTTAGGACTCTGAGTGACCTCATCTTTGACTTTGAAGACTCCTACAAGAAATACCTGCACACAGTCAAGAAGGTCAAGATTGGGCTGTACGTACCCCATGAGCCTCACAGCTTCCAGCCCATTGAGTGGAAGCAGCTGGTCCTCAATGTCTCAAAGATGTTGAGGGCCGACATGGGGAAGGAGCTGGAGAAATACGCCAGGGACATGAGAATGAAGGTAGGTGCTGGGAGGGCAAACGAGCGACGCCAGAGAGTTCTTCCTCTGTTCTCTCTTTCCCTCTTGCCCCATGGACCCTATTTCTGGGATGGTCAAAAGTTTCTTGAGGTTGCTTGGTAGCCACTCTGAAAACAAAGGAAGATGTCATTTGCTGTTTGACAAGGACAATTAAAGTCTCTCTTTGCATTTACTACAGAAACCAGAGCTAGAGTGAACTTCAATGTTATAGTTAAAGCAACGTCTTCGCCTGCAATTCCATCCATGAAATTAATCGAAAATGTTAGTTATTTTCTCCCAAGGTTCTCGTTCTGACTTGCCTTTGTAATTTAACAGGGTGGCTAATTATTCCAATTTCCCAGAAACTCTAGCATTTCAGGACATGAGGTTTTCAGTATTTAAAATCAGGAAAGTACTGGGGAAAGCAGGACGCATGGGTCACCCTGCTTTATAACCTACTTAAGTCACATTATATCTCTACTTTGCTTTATAAGTGGCAAAGCTCTTGGGCAAAAAAATCCCGACTTGGTCTCACAACAGCAAACAAAGGAGCGTGCACGGTGCGGGCTTTATATAAACTACTCATAAGCCCTTCCTCTACCATGTCCCTTCCACGGTGACATGATGCCCAGGGCTTGTGGAGTCACTGAGAGAAAGTCTTTGCAGACACGAAGGACCACAGGGGACAGCGACCATCTGAATTCAGGCATGGTTGTGGTTAGCACATGGAGACTTGTCATCTTCACTCTGTGGGGCCTGGAGTGGGGATTCTTGATTAATTTAAACCACTCTGCGTGTGTGTGGGGGGGGGGGGGGGGG